>OZ024915.1:53674397-53729674 GCA_964017125.1 Flabesymbios commensalis
GGAAAGGGTGGTGTCGTGTGTGGGAAACGGCTGACATTTTTGAGCAACAGTCCTTATGAAGATTTCAAATATAACGTTTTAGGTCACTAGGTCAAACAGTTGCGTTTTCAAGAAGCTATAAGAAAAAATATATATTCACGATTCTATTCGTCATTTGGGCTCAAAGGGCTAAGGTTGTTATAATGTTGGCCCAGCGTCACAGACGGTGGCTCAGCATCACATCAGCATTGGGCCAATGTATCGTATTTACCTGGGTAGTGACATTTATGGCGACAGGAGGAGTAATATGTCACCCGCATAGCAGTCCAGACAAACACTGTTTCAATGCTGGGTCAGCGTCGAAGATGTTGGGCCAACATTGAAACAGTATTGGGTAAATGACACGTGTTTGCTTGGGGTGCTGCCTAGCGCTAAGTATACAGCAGACCCAGTGTTGCAGTAGTGTTGGGCCAGTGTCGTAAACAATTTGTCGGCATTGAACCAGCAATGGGCAGCGACACTGGCCCAACATTGAACCGAAATTGGGTGGATAGGCCTACAGAGCTCTAAAACGACCAATTACTGCACTTTTTAGGGCAAGCATGAAACTTGGTATGAATGATCCTTAGGTCCAAGCAAAACTTTTTATCCAAAGAGACAAGTTGTATTCATATCTAATTAGTATTATTCCTAATTAGCATAATTAGGTGAATTGCTGAAAAATTGCGATATCATATTTATTTATCAATTGACTAAGAAACATGAGTGAAGTATGGATTTAAGATAATTTGACACTGGGGAATCCATCTGTGGTTTTGTTTAAACATTCAGTCACAACCTTGACCTTCAAAATAAGTGTAATTACCATAAACAGTAATAATTTACAGCAAAATTTGAAAAATTTACAACTTTGGTATCAGCTCCCATGGAAACACAAGTAACACTTTTATTTTAACTAATTCGAGGACAGGAAATACATTTCTGATGTTATTTCATGAATTATTGACCATCGTAACCAAAAAATCCAAGGTGGCGGCCTAATTGCAGCACCTTCAATGACCTAACCGATTGTGCATTGAGAAACGATTGAGCTACACACGTGTCTCACAAAGATTTCCATATAGTTTAAGTGTGAAATATATTTTTAGGACTATAGGAGAATCATTCAAGGTATTTCCTGCTTTATATATATATATATATATAAATCAAAAACAATAAAGTAGTGTAATATCGGAAAGTTTGTTTCGGATTGACTAGACAAATGGCAACAAACAAACAAAGAATCATAACATAAAAATATGTTCATCCGCTCTGGGTGTGTGAACCTTTTGCTTTGCACCCACACGTAGAAATATATCTTGTAGGGCTGGAATATAAACTACCTCATCTTTTGGGAGCGATACATCGTGTTCCATTGTAGAGAAATATTTTGGTAGAGGCTTAACTGTATTCTCTCCCATTTGCTTTGAATCAAATACATTAAGTTTAATTGGGTTCTCCTGGCCATATGTAAAGTGCTGTCGTATACTGACACTGGTACCGTGCAACACAGAATCTGGTGCTGCTGTTGTTGACGAGGGATTGTAATCGATGTTGTCAATGCCACCTGTAGTGAACTTTCCTCTAATGGCTTGGACGGGTACTACCTCACTCATTTTCTCCCATAACGTGATGACTGGGTTAGCCGAATCTGTACTCAGACGACGCAAGCGGTCATAGGAGATGTTTAGGCCACGTTCAGCCAGCATATTTACCTGGGACTCTTTTCCTGTTCTCTTATGAATTTTCATGGACTATACTAGTGGCAGCTGAGTTTCTCTCTCTTGTATGTGTCTGGCCACACCGTCTTCTTTCTTGGACATTTTTCCAACAGAATTATGCAATTTGATCTGAGCAATCGAAGTAACGATATTTGAAGATGCTGTAGGAGGGGACTCCATGTCAATGCCCGGGCCATCCAGCAACATGTGAGTGAAGGATTTTAAGGTTGTACCTACTGTATCTGCTTCTGAATTACTGTTAAAGGAACAAGAAAACTCTGGTCTCTTTTCAAGTGTTTCATGCCGCAATATCTTAGCAGCTTGTGCCATGATCTTCATATCTGATTTTGTGTCACTTGACTTTTCCTTTAGGTCTTCCACTGCCTCTCTCAACTCTTCCTGGTACACTAGCTGCAACGTCGTGTTGAAATCTGGACATCTGTAATATCTGGTATTCTGCAGATATTTTCATATCTCAGTCGTGTGGTATGACCAAAGGTGTCGTTTAGGCCTAGACGTATCAGGCGTTTATCATACATCAGTGTAAAATCAGCCATGCTCGGCACAGCACCACCACCCCCCCCCCCCCGTGACCCTCGACGTAGTCGATCAACTCATTGAAGGCATGTTCTTTGATTACCTTGGTAGCATAACCCCCAGATAAATCACGGTCAGTTGAATCTTGTAGTAGTCATTTAGGCAAGATCTGTGATATTCTGCATTATTTGCAGTCATATCCCCTTTGGATAAAACGCTCTTCATGTCAGAGTCACCAGTTTTGTCTGCAGCCTCTGTCACGTTTTCATTTAGATGAAATGTACAGGCTTTCCGCCAGTTCTTCTTATCACCTGATGGCTTCTTGCAGAAAAATTTTTTGTTGTTTGGCTATACTTTGCGTCCACTCCTTCCTGATGCTTTTGAGTGGTACACGCTGTTCCTAGACGCATCCGCCGGGTCTTCACAGGACTGGGTATGGCTCCGTGTTTTACCCTAGCTCTTTCAATCTTTTGTTTGTTAATTCCACCTCTACAGCTTGTGTGCCATTTGGCATTGTTTCCAATCATTGTTTGATGACCACTTACAGTTCCGGAACTTGGCAACTTAGTCTTTTAGTTCCTCAATATTGCTCAGTGTTTCTGGAAATGGTGCTTTCAGTTTTTGTGGATCACCGCGTAATTTAATCGATTTTGGTAGATCTGAAAGTGGTTCATTTTTTTTCAGACTGACATACATAAATCTCAATTCAATGTGTCAATGGCATCGGTTTCTGTCATTTTCAATTAATGCATCTTTAAATCTTGAGAGTTAAATCTATTAATCTTGAGTGTAAAATCGTAGGCAAATGATGCTATTTAGTTTAAAATTGTGACAGAATAATAATACCACGATAGGACAATGTGACTATATTGTATTTAAAAATGTCACAAAAATGTGTCAATTTGAAAGAGCCCGTGTTACAGTTGTCACTCATGCTACTGCTGATATGGGTATAGATGGATTCATACCTGCAAATAAACTCTACACATTATTATATAGGGGCCTAATGCACAATGTGTTTTCAAATGTCATTCTACATATACTAAATATAACAAACCAGCCAAAAATTATGCCAAGAAATAAATGTTCAATAGGGGAAGTAGCTAAATCAATGTATCACCAAATGGCTGAGTATGGTCTGTTTTGAACATAATATATGTGTATCTAATAATTTATTAAAAAGTCCATATGTTCCCTGAATGTCAAAATAATATAAAAAATATATATTTCTCACTGACAAATTAGCCCCAAATCTGCTTTTCAGTTTGTACACCGCTCCTCTAAGCACCATTATTTCAAGTTATGGATTGAGTCATCACTTATACGCCGATGATACACAAATTTACATCTCCTTAACAGGTGACACAGCTACTGAGTCATTAAAAATGCTTCAGAGCTGTATTACCGGGGTATCTGCTTGGATGGCTCAATCCAAACTAAAACTCAATCCTAGCAAGACTGAGGCTGAGACGATCATTGGCTCGAAATCGCAGAGGGAGAAGTTTATTAACCTTTTCCCCCTTGCGGTGTTGGACAATGAGATGAATCCAGCAGATTCCGCAAGGAATTTGGGCGTCTTTTTTGACAGTGGTTTGAATTTTCGTCAGCACATTTCACAGGTGTCCAGTTCCTGTTTTTATCACATTAGATATCTTAAACGCATCAGAAAAAGTCTACCTCTAGCTTTAGCAAAACAAATTGCAGTGGCACTGGTGACAAGCAAACTGGACTACTGTAACTCCTTATTACACCAAATTCCAGCTAAATATCTACAGAAATTACAGCGTGTTCAGAACTGTTTAGCAAGGGTTGTGACAAAGGCTCCTCGTTTCAGTCGCTCTATTCCTCTACTAAAATCATTACATTGGCTTCCAATCAAGGTTAGAATACAATTCAAAATATACACTTTTGTATTTCGTTGTCTCGATGATGGTCAGCCATCTTATTTATCTAGCCTTCTTTTTTCTGCAGACTCCTTGAAACATCTGCGATCAAACAACACAAATAAGCTCAAAGTACCACGTATCAGAACTAAGTTCGGTGTTCGTGCCTTTTCTGTTTCTGGTCCTACTCTCTGGAATTTACTGCCTGCACACCTTCGTGTAGCTAAAAATATTTCCTCTTTCAGAAAACTGCTTAAAACGCATTTCTTCGATCTGGCTTTTCCGCCCTAGCTCCTCTGCGTCCCGGCTCCCTGATGACGACCATGCTTATTTCCCTCGACTCTTCTTTGGAATTTGATAAGGATGGATTGCGCCTCTGAGCTCGGCCCTCAGAGGAGTTAGGCGCTATAGAAGTTTTCATTTCATTCATTCATTCATCTATGTTTTGTATGCGTTTCCGGATGCGAAGCTAGAAATATCAATTTTTGTAGCTAATTAGCATAAATCTAAGGAACAAACATGCCAAATGTCATGCTTGCCATAAAAAGTGCAGTGCGCATGCTCTTAGCATGTCTACTACAAGTATTGAATGAAAGTTAGCCAGCACCGGTGTAGCCGTTTCAGCGTAACCCCCTTTCAGCATACCGGGGGTACGTTGAACTAGTTTCAGCATACCGGGGGGTACGTTGTAACTGTAGTTTCAACGTACCCCGCCCCCCCCCCCGGTACGCTGAAGCTAGCTAGTACCGGGGGGTACGTTAAAACTAGGTTCAGCGTACCGGGGGTACGTCGAAACTATAGTTTCAAAGTACCACCGGTATTTTGAAACTGAAAACATCCACTTTTAATTATTACACCTCCCCCATTTAAGCCTATAGGGCCTACACACCAAATACGATTATTGTTGACCTTTTAAGTACCATGATTAGACCTAGATTAGAAAAAGATGGGCCTCCACGATTCGCTGAGTACACATTGACTTGGTACAATGCGGCAGGTGTATTTGTCACCGTGGTCCAATCAAGGTCAAGGTTTAACCTTTTAACCGCCAAATTAATTAATTGGAATTTTTATCCACTTGAAGTTGTGTCTCGCCGACGCGATCCACAACTTCAAGTGAGTGAAAATTATTCAGATTTAACAAAATGTAGATGAACGATGTTGTGAAATCTTGTTGTTTGATGTCACGTTTTATCCTTGAAACATGTTCAAAAACTGTCAGGCCTATTTAATGTGCTAATAAAAAATGAAGAAACGAATATAATCGGGATCAACGGTTAGAGGGTTAACCTTCCAGTTTCTGACACGTGCGTTCTATTTTTTATGCGCCGGCAAGTTGGTTTGATGTATCGATGACTGGTATTGTGGATGGTGTAAGCGTAATATAGGCAGGGTAGGCCTCTATGCGGGTATTTTTTGTTTTTATTATTGATCACTGGAAATAATTACAAAAGAAAATAGGCCTGCGAAGATATAGAGTTGGTACAGTCTTCAAAACAGGTGCAGAAACCTGGCCAACGTTACATCTGCGATAGATAAATCAATAGATAATAGCGACAATGATAAAAAGCAGCGCGAGACTATTTTTTTCGTTAGTTAACCCTAGAGATCACAAGGTGATAGGGAGATTAAAGTGTTTCCAGACATCGTGCTAACAACTTTCACTAGTTGGCATAGAAGTCCAAGGGTTATATGGACATTAAAGTGTCGTTGGTTGGCATAGAGGGTTATATATGCTAACATATTATTTTACTAGTTGTCCTAGAGAACAAAATGGTTATAATTATGGAGATTAAAGTGTCCAAATTTCATCTGATGAAAAAATAAAATATAATAAATCGTATCATTGAAAGTTAACCGGTAAAACTGAGGGGGGAATTTGAAACTAGAGGGGGTAACTTAGAACTAGTTTCAGATTACCCCGGGGGTAACCTGAACAGAGGGGTAATCTGAAACTGTACCGGCGATGGTGGTGGAATGAATAGGCCTAAACGTAGAAGATAAATATTTTAACTTGGCTCCTTGGTTCTGTCCTTAATTATATCCTGGACAGTTAGGTTTCTCAGTTCTGGCACATGAGGAAGATCAATACAGCTATGTTTACAAAATATTAAGCCGATTTTTTGTCTACAGCATCCATACAGCCTAAAGCCGGGCCTCGTAGTTCTGGAACTCCTTTTGTAGTATTATTTTTAAATCATTAGCCCAATTTTTTGCAAAAAAATGCACAGGGAGGAGAAAGCTAAACAGAATTTGTGTGTAAGAGCATCAAAGGGATAAAGTTAAAATAAAGAAGATATTTTTGTGGAGTGCTTAAAGATTATTTAGAATTTTTAATTTTGAGAAATATACTATCGTAATTATTATTGTAGATAGTGAGCAATATGTTATAAAATCTTCTATAATTTCCAGAAAATTAATTTTATTTCGTCATTTCAGTGATCAAAGGGTCAATTTAAAGGTACCCACATTGAGCACATTATATGTTTTATTTGACATACTCTACATATTAAAACAGTCTAAACTTGATTTTTTACTCTAAACATGTTTAAACTCTTTTTTTTCATATGAAATATTTATATTTCTCTCTAAATGTGATGTGGATCCAAGTTGTGTAAATAGAACATTTCTGTTTTAAACGTCACATGTTTTGTCACATTTCATTTACAAAAGTGTTCATTTCTGATAACATGAGCATTACCTTAATAGTTGGGCAGGAAGAAGGGGGTATCGTGCACCTCCCGGAAATCAATTTCTAATTAATGTTTCTAGATTGGAAAAATACAATAGAAAACGATTTGCTATGTTAAAAAGTTGGCAAAATGTCCCACATACCATTTGTATGCAAATTAATGACGCCATTACTGAAAAATGTATATTTCGCCATATCTCAGGTAATAGTGCACATAGCCCAGCAATTGAGGTGTCTAACCCCATGTTTTGAGGGTTCAAGAGGGTCCATTATAAAACTATTCTTGAGTGCTCAGATGTGTCTAATATATGTTATTGCGCAAAATATTGCCGCCATTAACGAAACGTCTAATTTTCGCCATAGCTCAGCCAATATTAAAGATAACTGAGTATAACAAGTTTCCAGACCTATGTTTTGAGGGTCAAAGAACATAGTAAAACTATTTTCAGAGCGATCTGATATGACCATGAGAAGGCACTTGTATTTTTACTGGAGAACATGTTGTCCAACATAATGAGGTTCTCTTGCTATCGTCATTGCACTTGCTCAATGTCGAAGAACTAAATGGCTATGATGAATCAGAACTATCAAGCTGAGAAACTGCTGAAACGGCTACAGAATTCCCAAAGAGCACACATGCTACTTTTCATTTTGGCTTCTGCACAGCTTGGTTATCGTTCTTGTTGATGCTCTTGAACAAGCTTATATTCTTGGAAGTGCGGATCAGTACCAGAATGTCGTTGTCTTTTTTGCCGTAACAATCTGCGGCCTTTCACAAGACCAATGATGGCCACTAAGATTCGACAATATGGAACTCAATTCTGAAAAGCTGACAACAACAAGATCAACATCACTTCCTCACAGGGAAAGGTTCTCAGTTAAAATCCCATTCACAACTATATTTATTGTTTTGTTTCAAATGGTAAGCTGTGTCAACCTGTGTTACTACAGTAGACTCTTGCCTTCCGGTCAGATCACCAATGCGGTCAGATCATCATTACGGTCGATTTTTTTCGGCCCGAATTCGTTTTATATTAAAATATACGATTGATCCGTTAGCTATAGAGAAGTTTAGAGTTAATTGTTTGTTGATAAAGCGTCCCGCTACTACTGGCCATACACTGTCTGCGTGCTGCAGTATCTATTTTATTTCAAGCGTTTATTATCTGGTATCGTCAATAACTATTGTTATTATTTATTTTATTATTTGGAGTATATGCATACTTGATTTGATATCATATAGCAGGACACCACGTGGTATTTATTGCTCGATCACTAATGCGGTCGGACCGCTATTGCGGTAAAAAAAATCTTGCCCGTATTTGACCGCATTGGCGGGAGTGGCGCATATAGTTGTTGCAAAGGGGGTATATTATGGGAGGGAGGGTAGATTCTGGGAGAGTCGCATATGGTTGTTGAAAAGGGGGGTATATTCTGGGAGGGTGGGGTAGATTTTGGGAGGGTCGCATATAGTTGTTGCAAAGGGGGTATATTCTGGGAGGGAGGGGTAGATTCTGACGCGATCCACAACTTCAAGTGAGTGAAAATTATTAAGATTTGACAAAATGGAGGTCAACACATTTCAAATCTTGGTGAATAATGTCACGTTTTAGCTTTGAAAAGTTTAAAAACTGATATGTGATATGCTAATAAAATTGTAAAAAACGAATATAGACGGCACCGGCGGTTAAAGGGTTACTCATCATTACGTAACGTCACAACGGTGAAAGTTGTCGGTAAAAGTTGTCCCGAGGACAGTGGTTGATCCTTTAGTCCCTATTAGTCCTACGTCGTGTCAATGGTCGCGGTTTTGTCTTAAAGGTCAATCATAATTAGAGCTACAAATCGTCGACTGGTTATACCAAAATTTAGAATAATTTTAACAGAATTTAATTGTAAAAAAAAAAAAATGTTTTATCAATTTTTTATAAAATTAACTTTTTACATAAAACTTCGGTACTTCTCGGCAACTCTCGGCATGTGACGTCATTGCCGTGACCGGGATTGTCATTCGCCATCTTGACCAGTGTTGACAGTGAGTAGGCTACTCTGAAGTGTACGGCACTGTTGACTCCCATTATCTGTTCATTTTGTCCCCTTTATTACTTTTTGCAGTTTTTATGTTCATTGATACAGTATAGATTCCTAATGCCTTACTGTGTGGCTGTTGGGTGTAATGTAAGCAGGTTTTATCTGTGACACAAATCCTGGTCACGGCACCAATGTAAATGGGTCTTATCCGTGACACAAAACTCCTCGTCACGGGGCCGATGTAACCGGGTGACCAGCGGGACGTTATCTTGGTCACGCGCCGATGTAACAAGTGATATACGTTGACACGCTATCGTCGCGTGTCCCAATGTTCTGGCACGGCAAACACAACACTCTTGGATAAAATACTGAAGTTTTGAATATACATAAAATATATATTAAGCATAAATGGTTCAATTTTCTCAGTACATAGTTGTTAGTACTTTCTATCTCGTTGTGTAATTTGTTGATAATTTTGCTGTTGCTTCAGTGATCTACAAGATGTTAGATACCGAAGCAACTCCTACTAAACTTAGCCAAACCTAAAACCTCTCTGTTAAAATACTCCCCAATTTCTCTCCCCAATTTCTCTCACGAAGGCTGTGGGCGCCTTCCTTTATAGCGGATCCTGACGGGCGCGGTCACTTCCTGTGGTGAAATGACGTCTCCACCAATCAGGATCCTTACTTTGATATACATTGACATTCCTGGGCTGTTTCCCAGAACCGACTCACACAGGCCTCCAGAACTAGGGGACGTCCTGTGTGACAATTAGTACTTGTCGCAGTACCGTCTCCACCATGTGGTTCACATGTAAACAGCCCAGGACAGCATGTTTATTCTACCCTTTACTTACCGAAACCCCAATTTAGACACCTGTTACTTAACATTGTTACATACCTCCCCCTATGGAATCCAACTTGTTTACACGCTTGAATTCCATATTTCAATCCCTTGAAATCCCTATGATTAGTAAAATCATATAAAAAATAAAAATATAAGTTTCGGAGGTGCGCACATCTTCCACCTAAAATTTGTTTATACAAATATATATTATTTTTACTTAAACAATGTATATGTATTGTCATCCTCTTCTCTGGAACAATGTCTTGAGTGGAATACACTCTAAAATCATATATGATGTTTTACTTAAAATGTACATTTTAAACATCACTTCCCAGCATATACGATGTCTGGAACATAGTTATTGCATAGTTACAGTCATTATAATATCAGGTTTATCCAATATATAAGTATATCATCCTCTTCTCTGGAACAATGTCTTGAGTGGAATACACTCTAAAAGCATATATGATGCTTTACTTACAATTTACATTTTAAATACACTTCTCAGCATTCTCTGCCTCTGGAACATAGTTTATATACAGTCAATATAATCTCACGATTATTAATGTATCTTGTAGGACGTCTCCTACACACGTGCACTACCATCCAGTCATCAGTAAGTCTGATTGGACCTCTGACTGTCTCAGACAGCGCCAACACCTCCGTGTTCTCACCACTTGATGTTTGGGCACTTGCAGGTGTTATAAATACTAGGCTGCGTTTTTTCAATTTTTTGAAACAATTTATTAATATCCCAGGGTATCTCCAGTATACTATGCCCACTGCACCTACCCCGGTCATTAACAAAATCATCAGTCCTCCCAGTGTGAAGGTAACATACCTGTGGCGTTTCTGTACTGGTGTCATAGTTACAATCTTAGACTGATGTAACTTCTCTATCAATTGACTTAAGGGTATGTCATCTATGTCATTTAATTTTGGTAATCTATTGATTTCATCTATTAGATCTATGTCGTCACCTAATTCGTCGAGCGGTCCCCACACAATGTCACCCGTAAATTTCTTCAAATGAAGTAAGTCAGCTTGCCTAGATTTCAAATGATATTCTGATTCGTGATAGTAATAGGGTGGTAAAGTCATTTGATCTGAGAAAGCATGGCATGACATGTTCAGAGCAACATACGATACAGCTGGACGAACTGTAGTCTGATAGCGTTTATTGCCAACACACATAACCGTGAAAACAATGGGTTCTACTGTAATCACTACCCATGTCCCGTCTGAAATATATAGTGCTATCGGCAGCTTATTTTTTAAAGTGACAATTGTTTTACAAAAAAAAATAATTATCTCAACATCTTTTAAGAAAAGTGCCGTAACACATCTCTGAGAATCATGTAATGGAAAAGAGGGCTTTCTCAAAGCGCAGAAACTAGTTCGAGGAGCCGCACATTGGAGAAAATCAGTGTCAGTGTTGACCGCCAGATGATTGGTTTCAATTGGCTAGTAATGAGCTGTCATCCGCGTCAAGCTATACGGTATGGTAAGTTAAAAATCTGGTACAATTCATATCGCGAATTTGTGTCTATCAAAGGTAGACTCACCAGAGTGGGCAATTTCTTTCTCCTAATTATTGTCACAGTCGTTAATGATTGGTAATAATACCAGATTGTTTTGGGATCTTGTGGTAGAGATATATATATTCTAGATTATGTTTCTGAATATCATATAATATGTCCTGTAATTGTTTAGGTGAAATCACAGATGGTGATAAATGTCCTAAGGCTAGTTGATTTAATTGTAGTTTAATAGTTTCTAGATATAACAGTGCTTTATCTTTAAGAGATTCCTTAATTTCAAGTATCATCAAACTTATCCTTGAATATGTCTGTACTACACCATTTAAGATCAATAAATCCATCTTTAACCCTTTTTTATCTAATTCCCCTACTATCAAACTCAGATTGTTAATAGCATGTCGATTTTCTGCCAGCTCTATTCGCGTTATATTGATTATAGATAAACTGTCCTCTATTACATGAATTAAGCTTTCTTAGTGTTTAGATAAAACTTCTAATCCTTTTCTCATTACTCTTACGTCACTTTTTGTAGCTGTGCCAAATAAAAACGATAACCCTTTTCCCACTAGAGGAACTAAGGTTCGTTTTGTACGTCTGGTAGCTTTCTCTCGTAATGACAAAATTTATTTAATTCCTGTCATTGTCATATAATAAATAGTTTTCATGGACTGAGCTTCTTCTCTATAGCTGTTCAATAAATTTTCATACGGACCTTGTCCAACTGGAACTAACTTAATAATCTCCAGAACCTCCTCACTTTTGAATAATTCTATTCTTATCTGTTTAGCAAATGATTCATATGCTCCCAAGTCAATGACAAATGTAAATAACCACCGCGCCTGTGTAATTGATACTTCTCTTGTCCTCCTAAAAATCACGTTTTCGCTCACCTTCTGGGATGCACATGCGTCAGGCATCACTGCCATGAGCATTGCAGCCACCAATATTATTATGCATCCAGCCGCCATGAGTTAGTAAAGCTCTAGCACTGTAACACAATAACATTTTTTTTTCTTACCTGATGCTCGTACGTTGGTTTATTTTTTTTTCTCCTAAAATTAAACCCATTTAAACTCTCTTATGTGTTGATAATTTCTCCTCCTGAAAGTTATCAACTTTAATTACATATCAGCGTAACTCCCAACTGATATCCACATCTCCTTGCTCACGGGAGAACTATGTACCTTCATTGATAATTTATTCTCTTTAATTTATCAACTTACCTTCTTATTGATATCCTTATTATCATCCTTTTATTCCGTATTGATAATTTATTTCTCTTTAAATTATCAACTTACCTTATTTCAAGTCGACTGTTTCCTTGTTATCGAATTGATAATTTCGTCTCATGAACATTATCAAACCTTAATCTCTTACTTCTTACCATATTCCATATGACCTTATTCCATATTTGTTTACGCTGGTCTCGTAAACGCGTATATGTATCACGTGCCTTAGCAATTTTCTTTTGCTCGATCCTCACTTCTCATGACACTTACCATTTCTGCCGTATCTGAATAACTATCAGCATCTCGTAACCGTTGTCTTAAAGGGACCCCTTGGGATGAGACATTTTCAATGTTGTCACTTTTGAAATTTTAATTTATATTAAGCTATATAGCCTACTGATCCTAACTGGAAATACGAAAAAGTCAAAAAACAATTTTAAAGCACCGAAAAAGAGTGAAATAGTTGTATTTCCAGGTCGTATATTGCCATGTAAACAAAACAAGTCAGCAATATTCAGCACTTTACATCACATATTCTCACGTATCAGACGGTAAGATCAGAGCAGTCGCCGCTAATTGCTGTCCCATAGTCAGGACACGAGAGGACACGCCTGCAGCACTGATTGTCCACCCAATGCTGGGCCGATGCCATCAGCATGTGGCCCAATGCTGTGAAAACATTCAATCGTCCTTCAGGTATAGAAATCGTTTGTTTGGGTTCCTTCTGGTTTCATAGAAATGTTGATTAAAAATATTTGTAAAAATCTAAAAACTCTGAAAAAAATAAAATCTTGATCTGGGTGATACACTACTTCATTACAAGACTAAAAACGAAAATTGATGTCATCCCAAGGGGCTGCTTTAACTGAGACAAGGGGAGATTGTCCTCTGAATCAGATGCGACGGGAGGTTTGTATAGTTCTGTTTGTTCACTATCTTGCTCTGTTTCGGTACTTACCACTGGTGGGACAACATACTTAGCGGCTCTGTCATTTATTTTTCTAGGAGCAGGCATGGGCCAGTCTGATATATTAGCCCTCTCTAGATGTTTCGCATGCACTTTCCTTACATCGCCTGTAAGTTGGTGTTTAATCGTGTAGGTATGAGAACTATGTTTGGTGACAATGCGGTAGTGACTCTGCCAACGTTTTTCCAACTTACTCTGACGTCGATTGTTGTAGAGATACACCGGGTCACCAACTTCATATTCTTAATACCTAGCACGTTTGTCATGGTAAAATGCCTGCTTCCTTCTAGCTTGCTGGAGATTATGTCTTACCTTGACGAAGGCCTGATGTTGACGCTCCAAAGCTAGTTGATGATGTTGATAACCCAAGTACTTCCTCCTGGGACGTAAAAGATTGTCAATAGGTAGTACAGGGTCACGTGTGTACAAGAGGAAAAACGGTGCATATTGAGTGCTATCACTCACACCCACTCTATAAGCTGCCAGAAGTTGTGGGAGACTTAAATCCCATTTTCCTAGCCTGTCAGAGGCTTGTTTTGACAACATATCATTCGTGACTCTGTGGAACCGTTCCGTTTTCCCATTACCTTCTGGATGATAAGTAGATGTAAAAATGTGCTTAATATTCAGATTCTGTTTCCATTACTGAATTCTTGAATTCCGTTCCATTGTCCGTCACTATGGTGACTGGACAAGAATGTCTCGGACTCAGTTCATTCAAAATGATGTTGGCAATTGTTTCTGCAGATTTATCTGGAATAGCAAAAGCTTCTGGCCACCCACTATATATATCAACTATAGTTAAGATATAGCGGTTACCCTGCAGTGTTGTTGGATAAGGTCCGCATGTGTCAATACCAACCTTTTGAAATGGATATGCCACCTCATCCATTTCCTGCAATGGAGTGCTGTGTTGTTTTATCATTCTCTCCTTGCATGGTACACATTTATCAATATGACTTAAACCATCCCTGTACAGCCCTACCCAATGGTACTTGTTGGTTATGAGCTTGTATGTCTTATCTGGTCCACAGTGCGCACAGCTCTCGTGAAAATGCCTCTGTACAAGTTCGAATGTTTTGAAAAAAGGGACTGCATTGTTTACATCTAAATGTCAGAAGTTTATTGTCTAAAATTGATGAACTAAAAATTATTGCCCAGCAGTCTCGGGCTGCAGTTATAGCCGTAACAGAGACATGGCTTGACTGCTCAGTTCTAGATAACGAAATCAATATTGCAGGTTATGTTGTAATCAGGAGAGATAGACAACGGGACGGTGGAGGAGTATGTTTATACATCAGATCTGATTTGGCATTTAATCCTAGATCAGATATATCCCATCCAGATGTTGAAATGATATGGGCGGAACTATTGCTACCTCACTCTAGACCTATTTTGATTGGAGCTTGCTATAGACCACCGACCGCAAATAATTTTTATACACTCTTTGAAAATTCATGTTTAGATAAAGAGCGATTTCTTGACCTAGAAACTATTGTCCTTGGAGATTTCAATACTGACGTTCTCAGACCATCAACAACATTGTATCAACAATTGTATCAACAAGTCATTGAATCATCTCATGTACCTATGCAATTGGTCTCAACTCATAAATGAGCCTACTAGGGTCACTCCGGTCACAGAGTCTGCTCTGGATCTTGTGATTGTTTCCGATAAGGAAAGAATCACACAGTCTGGAGTTATTCACTGTGGTCTGAGTGACCATTTTTTAACATACTGTACTAGAAAGGCATCAAAAAACAAATTTAATGCTCATAATACTGTGCAAATAAGATCTCTGAAAAACTACTCGCCTGAAAAATTAATTCAAGAATTAGGTAAATTAAACTGGAATAATGTTATTACCTGTGATAATGTTAATCAAGCTTGGGATAATTTTAAAGGTCTTTTTATGTCTGTGGTTGACAGTATAGCCCCTATCAAAGAAATTCGTCTCAAACAATGTACAGAGCCATGGATGTGCAATGAAATCCTAGAAGGTATAAGGGAGAGAGTTAAGTCATTGTATAATTTTAGGAAACAAAGAACTGCAGAAAATTTTAAAACTTTTTGTCTTTTCAGAAATAAATTACAGCGATTAATAAAATCAGCGAAGCGCACGTATTTTAATGATAAAATTGAGGAATGCAAAAATTATTCCACTGATCTTTGGAAGACCTTTAAAAATTTAGGTATTTCTAAAACAACAAAAGGATCATCGAACATTGGCTTAGAAATAGAAAACGAAATTTGTTTTGATAAAAAAACAGTGGCGAATACTTTTAACAATTTGTTTACCACTATTGCAGAAAACCTGGTTTCTAAACTGCCTGATATTTCAGGTGGTTTTGGATTTGGAGGCTCTTTTATTGACAATTATTACCAGAATAAAGGTGTAAAGTCTAATGCTTTCATTTTTTCACCGGTAAGTGAAGATGTAATTTCAAAACTTATAGGGAATCTGTCCATTCGCAAAGCGACCGGTCTTGATGGTTTGTCAGCAAGGTTTCTAAAAGATGGTGAGAGTGTAATTTCTTCACCTCTTTCACACATTGTAAATTTATCTTTACGTTTAGGCTGCGTTCCGGATAAAATGAAAACGGCGAGGGTTATACCCCTTTGCAAAAAGAAATCTAAAACTGACCCTGGGAACTATCGTCCAGTGTCCATTCTTACCATTGTCTCCAAAATTTTAGAAAGGGTTACATACAATCAAATTGAATCATATATGAAATCAGAAAATTTATTTTATTCTTTTCAATCTGGTTTCAGGAGCTCTTTTTCAACTGACACTTGTCTGACACACCTGACAGATCAGATTCGCTTTCAAATGGACAGAGGTTTTTTATACTGGCCTGGTCATGATCGACTTGCAAAAAGCATTTGATACAGTCGATCATGATATCTTGCTTCAAAAATTGAAGGCTCTGGGTTTTGATCCTCTGGCCATTAAATGGTTTGAATCATACTTGAAAGGCAGGAAGCAAAAAACTGAAATTAATGGTATTTTTTCTGACCCCAGAGTGGTTCCTTGCGGAGTACCGCAGGGATCCATTCTGGGGCCATTGCTATTTTTATTATATATTAATGACATGGAGGCTGCTGTCTCATGTCAACTTATTCTTTATGCTGACGACTCAGCCCTTTCAGTTTCTGGCAAGGATGTCAACAAAATTGAGCAACTACTTGGCAATGAACTTTCTTCTCTGAATGGATGGTTGGTCGATAATAGACTATCCATCCATTTAGGGAAGACAGAATCAATACTTTTTTGGTACAAAGAAAAGACTTGGCATTACTTCAGAAATGAATGTTACATGTGGTGAGACCATGGTAGCCTCTACAAAGAGTGTGAGATATTTGGGAGTAGATCTGGACCAGTCTTTAGATGGTAATTATATTGCGGAAAATATTCTTAAGATAGGCAACTCACGACTCAAATGTTCAGAGCAACATACAATACAGCTGGACGAACTGTAGTCTGATAGCGTTTATTGCCAACACACATAACCGTGAAAACAATGGGTTCTACTGTAATCACTACCCATGTCCCGTCTGAAATATATAGTGCTATCGGCAGCTTATTTTTTAAAGTGACAATTGTTTTACAAAAAAAAAAAAATTATCTCAACATCTTTTAAGAAAAGTGCCGTAACACATCTCTGAGAATCATGTAATGGAAAAGAGGGCTTTCTCAAAGCACAGAAACTAGTTCGAGGAGCCGCACATTGGAGAAAATCAGTGTCAGTGTTGACCGCCAGATGATTGGTTTCAATTGGCTAGTAATGAGCTGTCATCCGCGTCAGGCTATACGGTACTGGTAAGTTAAAAATCTGGTACAATTCATATCGCGAATTTGTGTCTATCAAAGGTAGACTCACCAGAGTGAGCAATTTCTTTCTCCTAATTATTGTCACAGTCGTTAAAGATTGGTAATAATACCAGATTGTTTTGGGATCTTGTGGTAGAGATATATATTCTAGATTATGTTTCTGAATATCATATAATATGTCCTGTAATTGTTTAGGTGAAATCACAGATGGTGATAAATGTCCTAAGGCTAGTTGATTTAATTGTAGTTTAATAGTTTCTAGATATAACAGTGCTTTATCCTTAAGAGATTCCTTAATTTCAAGTATCATCAAACTTATCCTTGAATATGTCTGTACTACACCATTTAAGATCAATAAATCCATCTTTAACCCTTTTTTATCTAATTCCCCTACTATCAAACTCAGATTGTTAATAGCATGTCGATTTTCTGTCAGCTCTATTCGCGTTATATTGATTATAGATAAACTGTCCTCTATTACATGAATTAAGCTTTCTTAGTGTTTAGATAAAACTTCTAATCCTTTTCTCATTACTCTTACGTCACTTTTTGTAGCTGTGCCAAATAAAAACGATAACCCTTTTCCCACTAGAGGAACTAAGGTTCGTTTTGTACGTCTGGTAGCTTTCTCTCGTAATGACAAAATTTATTTAATTCCTGTCATTGTCATATAATAAATAGTTTTCATGGACTGAGCTTCTTCTCTATAGCTGTTCAATAAATTTTCATACGGACCTTGTCCAACTGGAACTAACTTAATATTCTCCAGAACCTCCTCACTTTTGAATAATTCCATTCTTATCTGTTTAGCAAATGATTCATATGCTCCCAAGTCAATGACAAATGTAAATAACCACCGCGCCTGTGTAATTGATACTTCTCTTGTCCTCCTAAAAATCACGTTTTCGCTCACCTTCTGGGATGCACATGCGTCAGGCATCACTGCCATGAGCATTGCAGCCACCAATATTATTATGCATCCAGCCGCCATGAGTTAGTAAAGCTCTAGCACTGTAACACAATAACATTTTTTTTTCTTACCTGATGCTCGTACGTTGGTTTATTTTTTTTCTCCTAAAATTAAACCCATTTAAACTCTCTTATGTGTTGATAATTTCTCCTCCTGAAAGTTATCAACTTTAATTACATATCAGCGTAACTCCCAACTGATATCCACATCTCCTTGCTCACGGGAGAACTATGTACCTTCATTGATAATTTATTCTCTTTAATTTATCAACTTACCTTCTTATTGATATCCTTATTATCATCCTTTTATTCCGTATTGATAATTTATTTCTCTTTAAATTATCAACTAACCTTATTTCAAGTCAACTGTTTCCTTGTTATCGAATTGATAATTTCGTCTCATGAACTTTATCAAACCTTAATCTCTTACTTCTTACCTTATTCCATATGACCTTATTCCATATTTGTTTACGCTGGTCTCGTAAACGCGTATATGTATCACGTGCCTTAGCAATTTTCTTTTGCTCGATCCTCACTTCTCATGACACTTACCATTTCCGCCGTATCTGAATAACTATCAGCATCTCGTAACCGTTGTCTTAAAGGGACCCCTTGGGATGAGACATTTTCAATGTTGTCACTTTTGAAATTTTAATTTATATTAAGCTATATAGCCTACTGATCCTAACTGGAAATACGAAAAAGTCAAAAAACAATTTTAAAGCACCGAAAAAGAGTGAAATAGTTGTATTTCCAGGTCGTATATTGCCATGTAAACAAAACAAGTCAGCAATATTCAGCACTTTACATCACATATTCTCACGTATCAGACGGTAAGATCAGAGCAGTCGCCGCTAATTGGTGTCCCATAGTCAGGACACGAGAGGACACGCCTGCAGCACTGATTGTCTACCCAATGCTGGGCCGATGCCATCAGCATGTGGCCCAATGCTGTGAAAACATTCAATCGTCCTTCAGGTATAGAAATCGTTTGTTTGGGTTCCTTCTGGTTTCATAGAAATGTTGATTAAAAATATTTGTAAAAATCTAAAAACTCTGAAAAAAATAAAATCTTGATCTGGGTGATACACTACTTCATTACAAGACTAAAAAAATTGATGTCATCCCAAGGGGCTGCTTTAACTGAGACAAGGGGAGATTGTCCTCTGAATCAGATGCGACGGGAGGTTTGTATAGTTCTGTTTGTTCACTATCTTGCTCTGTTTCGGTACTTACCACTGGTGGGACAACATACTTAGCGGCTCTGTCATTTATTTTTCTTGGAGCAGGCATGATATATTAGCCCTCTCTAGATGTTTCGCATGCACTTTCCTTACATCGCCTGTAAGTTGGTGTTTAATCGTGTAGGTATGAGAACTATGTTTGGTGACAATGCGGTAGTGACTCTGCCAACGTTTTTCCAACTTACTCTGACGTCGATTGTTGTAGAGATACACCGGGTCACCAACTTCATATTCTTTATCCCTAGCACGTTTGTCATGGTAAAATGCCTGCTTCCTTCTAGCTTGCTGGAGATTATGTCTTACCTTGACGAAGGCCTGATGTTGACGCTCCAAAGCTAGTTGATGATGTTGATAACCCAAGTACTTCCTCCTGGGACGTAAAAGATTGTCAATAGGTAGTACAGGGTCACGTGTGTACAAGAGGAAAAACGGTGCATATTGAGTGCTATCACTCACACCCACTCTATATGCTGCCAGAAGTTGTGGGAGACTTAAATCCCAGTTTCCTAGCCTGTCAGAGGCTTGTTTTGACAACATATCATTCGTGACTCTGTGGAACCGTTCCGTTTTCCCATTACCTTCTGGATGATAAGTAGATGTAAAAATGTGCTTAATATTCAGATTCTGTTTCCATTACTGAATTCTTGAATTCCGTTCCATTGTCCGTCACTATGGTGACTGGACAAGAATGTCTCGGACTCAGTTCATTCAAAATGATGTTGGCAATTGTTTCTGCAGATTTATCTGGAATAGCAAAAGCTTCTGGCCACCCACTATATATATCAACTATAGTTAAGATATAGCAGTTACCCTGCAGTGTTGTTGGATAAGGTCCGCATGTGTCAATACCAACCTTTTGAAATGGATATGCCACCTCATCCATTACCTGCAATGGCGTGCTGTGTTGTTTTATCATTCTCTCCTTGCATGGTACACATTTATCAATATGACTTAAACCATCCCTGTACAGCCCTACCCAATGGTACTTGTTGGTTATGAGCTTGTATGTCTTATCTGGTCCACAGTGCGCACAGCTCTCGTGAAAATGCCTCTGTACAAGTTCGAAAGTTTTGAAAAAAGGGACTGCATTGTTTACATCTAAATGTCAGAAGTTTATTGTCTAAAATTGATGAACTAAAAATTATTGCCCAGCAGTCTCGGGCTGCAGTTATAGCCGTAACAGAGACATGGCTTGACTGCTCAGTTCTAGATAACGAAATCAATATTGCAGGTTATGTTGTAATCAGGAGAGATAGACAACGGGACGGTGGAGGAGTATGTTTATACATCAGATCTGATTTGGCATTTAATCCTAGATCAGATATATCCCATCCAGATGTTGAAATGATATGGGCGGAACTATTGCTACCTCACTCTAGACCTATTTTGATTGGAGCTTGCTATAGACCACCGACCGCAAATAATTTTTATACACTCTTTGAAAATTCATGTTTAGATAAAGAGCGATTTCTTGACCTAGAAACTATTGTCCTTGGAGATTTCAATACTGACGTTCTCAGACCATCAACAACATTGTATCAACAATTGTATCAACAAGTCATTGAATCATCTCATGTACCTATGCAATTGGTCTCAACTCATAAATGAGCCTACTAGGGTCACTCCGGTCACAGAGTCTGCTCTGGATCTTGTGATTGTTTCCGATAAGGAAAGAATCACACAGTCTGGAGTTATTCACTGTGGCCTGAGTGACCATTTTTTAACATACTGTACTAGAAAGGCATCAAAAAACAAATTTAATGCTCATAATACTGTGCAAATAAGATCTCTGAAAAACTACTCGCCTAAAAAATTAATTCAAGAATTAGGTAAATTAAACTGGAATAATGTTATTACCTGTGATAATGTTAATCAAGCTTGGGATAATTTTAAAGGTCTTTTTATGTCTGTGGTTGACAGTATAGCCCCTATCAAAGAAATTCGTCTCAAACAATGTACAGAGCCATGGATGTGCAATGAAATCCTAGAAGGTATAAGGGAGAGAGATAAGTCATTGTATAATTTTAGGAAACAAAGAACTGCAGAAAATTTTAAAACTTTTTGTCTTTTAAGAAATAAATTACAGCGATTAATAAAATCAGCGAAGCGCACGTATTTTAATGATAAAATTGAGGAATGCAAAAATTCTTCCACTGATCTTTGGAAGGCCTTTAAAAATTTAGGTATTTCTAAAACAACAAAAGGATCATCGAACATTGGCTTAGAAATAGAAAACGAATTTTTTTTTGATAAAAAAACAGTGGCGAATACTTTTAACAATTTGTTTACCACTATTGCAGAAAACCTGGTTTCTAAACTGCCTGATATTTCAGGTGGTTTTGGATTTGGAGGCTCTTTTATTGACAATTATTACCAGAATAAAGGTGTAAAGTCTAATGCTTTCATTTTTTCACCGGTAAGTGAAGATGTAATTTCAAAACTTATAGGGAATCTGTCCATTCGCAAAGCGACCGGTCTTGATGGTTTGTCAGCAAGGTTTCTAAAAGATGGTGAGAGTGTAATTTCTTCACCTCTTTCACACATTATAAATTTATCTTTACGTTTAGGCTGCGTTCCGGATGAAATGAAAACGGCGAGGGTTATACCCCTTTGCAAAAAGAAATCTAAAACTGACCCTGGGAACTATCGTCCAGTGTCCATTCTTACCATTGTCTCCAAAATTTTAGAAAGGGTTACATACAATCAAATTGAATCATATATGAAATCAGAAAATTTATTTTATTCTTTTCAATCTGGTTTCAGGAGCTCTTTTTCAACTGACACTTGTCTGACACACCTGACAGATCAGATTCGCTTTCAAATGGACAGAGGTTTTTATACTGGCATGGTCATGATCGACTTGCAAAAAGCATTTGATACAGTCGATCATGATATCTTGCTTCAAAAATTGAAGGCTCTGGGTTTTGATCCTCTGGCCATTAAATGGTTTGAATCATACTTGAAAGGCAGGAAGCAAAAAACTGAAATTAATGGTATTTTTTCTGACCCCAGAGTGATTCCTTGCGGAGTACCGCAGGGATCCATTCTGGGGCCATTGCTATTTTTATTATATATTAATGACATGGAGGCTGCTGTCTCATGTCAACTTATTCTTTATGCTGACGACTCAGCCCTTTCAGTTTCTGGCAAGGATGTCAACAAAATTGAGCAACTACTTGGCAATGAACTTTCTTCTCTGAATGGATGGTTGGTCGATAATAGACTATCCATCCATTTAGGGAAGACAGAATCAATACTTTTTTGGTACAAAGAAAAGACTTGGTATTACTTCAGAAATGAATGTTACATGTGGTGAGACCATGGTAGCCTCTACAAAGAGTGTGAGATATTTGGGAGTAGATCTGGACCAGTCTTTAGATGGTAATTATATTGCGGAAAATATTCTTAAGATAGGCAACTCACGACTCAAATTTTACCAACAAAAACTTCAAATTCTTCAAAATAAAACTATCAGATTTGTCCTGAACTGCTCCCCAAGGACGCATATTGGTTTCAATGAATTCAAAATTATCAATTGGATACCTGTTTCGGAACGCGTTAAACAAATTAAACTTAACAACATGTTTAGAATAATTCATGAAACAGCCCCAAAATATTTACGAGATTTATTTTTCATGGTCAGTCAAGAACATGACAGATACACTAGAACAAGTGTGCAATCCCTGGTCCTACCACATGTAAAGTCTGCGGGTGCCAAGTCTTTTCGTTACTCAGCCAGTAAAATGTGGAATCGTCTACCGGTACATCTCAGAATGCAAGAAAACTTTTTAACTTTTAAACATGCTGTGAGAAAACACATGTGGACAGAGTTACAAGGACATGAAGATGGAGTATATATTTACTACTAGCTTTTCACTTTATTTATATTCAGTATTTTAAATGATTTTAGACTAGTATAAGTCTAAAATTAGCATAGTAACCGTTATTATATTATAACATATTTTCTATATTTATATAGGTATTTATTCTACTCTAGCGGAGGTGTAGGCCTACTGCAGGGGGACGTGGGATGGGCTTCCAATTGTGTTTGCATGTTGTAAGCCTTTCTCTGTTTCCGGCGTGGTTTTCTCTCCGCAAGAGTAGACTTGTTATCAAATTTCTGTGATATTTCAATTTCTGGTGTGGTCAGTTAGACCAATTATTTATATATATTTATATTGACTAAATTATTTCTTGCCATCGCCATCATGGATCACTATCAAGGGACCGCCGTGGAAATAAGTATTCTCACCAGGAAACTTTTCGGTATTTTATTCCCTGGTGACCATGATTAGCGACCCATGATTTTTATGTACTTGCACTATTGATCATGTTTTTGTCCTATGTCAATGGTTAATGAATAAATCTAATCTAATCTAATCACCATGTCCTGAAATTTTTTTGGAACCATCAGTCTCAATTGTATTTTTGCCTCCTCAACACATTAATACAATGATTTATCCATCATTATATATCTCTTTAATGACCCTTTTGTTGCTGATCCACTCTCCATATCTCGGATTAGGGATTGCAAAGTTCTGTGGATCATTTCTTTGTTCTTTCTCCATATCTGGCAACATCAATGCAGATTCGTCGTCTGTCTTGACGTCTGACATGTCTGCTATGTTGTCACTTTTCGCATCACGCGTTGCAACTACATTAGAGTTGAACATACCTACCTCTGGCATGTTTTCATCAACTTGTGATACAGGCAGCCGACTCAACATGTCTGCACGTGTGTTTTTCCTACCTTCCAGATACTCAATTGAACAATTATATGCACTAATCTGTATGACCCACATTTGAATTTTTCTGTTTTTCATTTCAGCAGAAAACAAGTATTTTAGTGGTTTATGATCTGTTTGAATCACAAATTTAGCCCTTTGTAAATAATGATTTAATTTTTCAATCGCAAATCTTTTTTTTTCGAATAGTTGGCCATTTTTTATGTGAGTCAGACAACTTATGTGACAGATAATGTATGACCTTATCTCCGTTATCCGATTCTTGCGCTAATAACGCACCCACAAACTGATCACTAGCGTCTGTATATAGTATATACTCTCTGCTAGGATGTGGGTACGCTAAGATCGGCGCTTCTGTCATCATAGTCATCATTTTAATTGTTCAAATCAGTCCTGGCACTCCTAGGTCCAGGTAAATTTGGCATGTTTCTTAGTCAGGGCAATTAGGGGTGTCGCGATTTCAGAAAACTTCGGACAAAACCGCGTATACCACGACACACACCCAATGAATGATCCTATGCCCCGGACATCAGTTGGTGGCGCCATCTTTTGTATAACCTCTACTTTGTTTGGGTCAACTTCTAACACCTCACGACCAACCATAAATCCTGAATAATCAATTTTCGTTCTCATGAATTCACATTTTGACATTTTCAATTTCAGTCCAAATGTTCTCAATCTGTCAAATATATTTTGAAGATGGATCAAATGTTCATGTTCTGTCTCAGGATAAATGATGATGTCATCAAGGTATGCGATGGCATATTCACCACTGATTCCTTCAAGTACATATGTCATCAATTCTTGAAATACGCTCGGAGCGCTGCAAAGGCCAAATGGCATCACATTAAAATCATATAAACCTTTGTGACAAGCAAAAGCCGTTTTACTGCGGACTTTAGGGGCTAATTCTACTTGCCAGTACCCAGATTTAAGGTCCAAACAGGTAAAATGTTTCTTCTTTCCCATAGATGCTAATATATCATCTATATGTGGTAGTGGCCAAACGTATGATTTTGTAATTTTGTTCAATTTTCGAAAATCAACACAAAATCGTTTTGATCCATCCGATTTTTCAATTAGAACTACTGGAAATTACCATTCTGAATGACTTGGCCTGATTATGTTATTCTTTAACATATCATTCACGGCGTCGTCAATGACTCGTCTCTGATTTATGGCTGTCCGATACGGGCGTAACCTGATGGGCGGGTTATCACCAGTATCTATTTTCATACTCAGCGCTTTGGCTCTGCCTAAGTCTTTATTCGCTTATGCGAATAAATCCTTATTCAGACTAATCAATTGATTCTGATACTCCGGGGGTGCAGTTATTTGTCCTACTTCTAACACATGCCTCACACTCTAGATACTCACTTCTTCAGTCGTGTTTACGTCTAGCAGTCTCTGATTGGTACTCACCTCCCCCAGTCTTTGGCCCCGGATAGTTGACAGATTGTATACACGACGCACTAACCCTTTCTGCTTTACCGACCACATTGCCCTTGCGTAACCTAAATGTGCGGTTTGTGTGGTTACAGACTTGTATGGGGATTTTTTTTGTTTTTGTTTTCAGCTATTGTATTTGTCACTAACAGACCCGGTTCTCTTACCATAAACCCTGTCTTGATTGCACTGATATTATATACAGTTTTTTCATGTCCTCCGTGTTTTAGTCTGGTATGGCATACGGCAGCTGTCTGTGGTGGCAAAACAACGTCTTGGGCTAATCTTACCAAGGAGGCTATGTATGCGTCATCTTCCATGCGTATAGTTTGTTGGTCAATTGTAAGCTGGGTATTTTCGAAATCCAGTTTAAATTTATTTGTAACCAGAAAATCTCTCCCCAAAATCACATTTTGAGAGACACCTTCTGTTACGTAAAAAGGATGTTTCTTATACAATTTTCCTATTTTGAATTTCACATCAGCGATGCCGGCAATTTTTATTTTACCACCATTGACAGTCTGTAGCTTTAACTGTGTATTTTCTAGTAGATCATGACCCTTTAATTTGTGCATAATTCTGTCTGAAATGATTGACACTTGAGCACCTGTGTCAATTAAGGCTCGAAATCTTTGTCTTCCAATTGTTATTAGTACGGAGCAGCAGTCCTCTTTGTCTAAATTAACTTCACAAATGTTAGAACATTTTTGTCTATTTGAGTCCAAAATCGGGGCTTTTTTTAATTCTGGACGTTTCCGTTTAACACTTCTCTACAGGCTTTTTGCAGGTGACCCTTTTCCCCGCAGGCAGGACATGGTCGCCTGTACGCAATGTGTTTATGGGGGCAATCCCTTTTAAAATGTGTCTCGGCCCCGCAGCACCAGCATCGTCGCGGCTGTGCCTCTACCCTACGTATTGGTCCCGTCGCACCATGGCGACCTGTCGCACCCTTGCCACAAGAATAAGCCCTGTGCCCTATTTTACCGCACCGGTGGCATTTACCATAAAATTTGTCAACCTCCATCGGCTCCTCGACCCTATCGTTTCTGTCTTCATGTTCCGTTTTTCTATTTCGTAATTTAAACCTCATATCTAAATTTTGTTCCGTAGCTGCTAGATTTACAGCAGCATCCATTGTGTCCGGCTGTTGGCGCATTAATTTTCTGGCTATCGTATCAGATGTCAGTCCGTCCACGAAAATATCTACAAGTTGGCATTGTACCAGCTTGTCTGTTATTCTGTCAGGCCACGCGTCTTCCGCGAGTGCAAGCATGCGCTCGGCATATACTTGTACTCCTTCTGTATGTTTTTGAATTGTCCGTCGCAACATTGACAAAGCTTGTTGCGGATCCGTCACTTCCCCAAAATATGCCGTTAGCTCTTTTTTTTAAGTCGGCCCATAATGTGGGCGAATGGGCAGTAGTATATCTGCCTATAAAATCTGACACCAATCCCTCAGAAGCCTGGTATGCTATCCCCACAGCTTCATCCTCATGTTTGGCCATAATTTTTACATGTTCCTCAATGCTTTTAACCCAATTTCTGAACTTTTTGGTTTCCCCAGTGAATTTAGAAATTGCGTTACCGCAGTGTGTTTTGCCTAATATACCTGAAATACCCGCTAGTTGGGATAATTGTTGATTTTGTACCTCATTAGCCATTGTTGCTAATAATATTTAGTTCCAAATAATAATAATAATGATACAAATGACAATTTTATTTATAGCAGCCTAGAATTTAACTGACCTGCAAGTGTATCGAGGTGTTTGTGTCTAGCCAACGATCACAACGTTGTAGATCTTGTTTTGTTCCTCCTGGTAACTCCCGTCAGTCTGTCAGCGCCCAGCTCCGTGAGTATATATGTCCACGCCCAGCTGCGTCTGGATCCTGATTATTTGTCCTCCGTCTCGTCTCGATAAAAGTGGTGGTTTGATATAGCCACCACTACGTACATTAACTAGTATTTATCCACTGATATTTGTTTTGCCGTCACTTTGTAACTTTCCAACGTTGTTCAACCAAGGTTCTTGAATTGATTTAATTTGCTTTTCAAATTAAAATCCTGTCAGATGGCACCAATGTAAGCGGGTTTTATCCGTGACACAAATCCTGGTCACGTCACCAATGTAAACGGGTCTTATCGGTGACACACAACTCCTCGTCATGGGGCCGATGTAACCGGTGACCTGCGGGACGTTATCTTGGTCAAGCGCCGATGTAACAAGTGATATATGTTGACACGCTATCGTCGCGTGTCCCAATGTTCTGGCACGGCAAACACAACACTCGTGAATAAAATACTGAAGTCTTGAATATATATAAAATATATATTAAGCATGAATGGTTCAATTTGCTCAGTACATAGTTGTTAGTACTTTCTATCTCGTTTTGTAAATTGTTGATAATTTTGTTGTTGCTTCAGTGATCTACAAGATGTTAGATACCGAAGCAACTCCCACTAAACTAAGCCAAAGCTGAAACGTCTCTGATAGAATACTCCCCAATTTCTCTCCCCAATTTCTCTCACGAAGGCTGTGGGCGCCTTCCTTTATAGAGGATCCTGACGGGCGCTGTCACTTCCTGTGGTGAAATGATGTCTCCACCGATCAGGATCCTTACTTTGATATACATTGACATTCCTGGGCTGTTTCCCAGAACCGACTCACACAGGCCTCCAGAACTAGGGGACGTCCTGTGTGACAATTAGTACTTGTCGCAGTACCGCCTCCACCATGTGGCTCACATGTAAACAGCCCAGGACAGCATGTTTATTTTACCCTTTACTTACGGATACCCCAATTTAGACACCTGGTACTTAACATTGTTACATTAAGAACGACCACAAAAAGTGGTCGTTCGTTTTTCGCTTCCCGAGAGTGTCGTCACTTCGCTGACAGTGGGTTTGCAGACTAAACAGGGCCAAGTGGGAGCCGACCGAGAACAGTCGCTTATGTGACGAGCATTTCTCCGGTGAATGCTTTGAGGTAAAATAGATCTACTCTAATGTTAGGCCTACACTACAGTATAACTATTTTTGGTCCACTCTTTTAGACTATTGACCAGTGTTAACTGTAGTCTACCAAATCCTTTGTTTGAAAATGTTGCCGTTGCCGTTGCCCCGTTGGTCAATTTAATTTTACACGACCGGAGTTAACCGTCTGTCATTCAGGGATTACGTTAGGCCTAACATTATCTACAGTTTGTTTTACCAGATCATGAGAGTAGCCTTTTTAAAAAATTTTAACAAACTTTTTCACTGATCATTTTGTTCATCTTCCCCCAACATCCCTGAAAGTTTAGTGGAATTTTGTTGTGTATTTTGTAAGTTAGTTAGACCATTTGGCATGTACAATCTACATGTAGGCGTAGGTATTCAAAATTATGCATTTCAAAATACCAAATTAAGTAATTAATATTCTTAGGCCCTCTTATAACAGGGTGAAACAGACTGTAGTAGGTAGATTCAATAAATTTTAAAATTTCCAATAAAATTATGCTGAGCCTTTTTTTCGTAACTGCTGACATGCTAGAATAAATATTTGACCACATTCCATAGTTTTCACTGAGCAAGAAAAATGCTGTGCCAGATCAAAATCTGAGCTAATGATAAAAACATCCAAAAGCTGTGACTTTAATTTTGCAAATTCCGGCAGGGATACAGAAGCCAAAACATCACCCAGACACTTGAACTTTTTGAAGCAGCTGAAGCATCTACTGAGGTGGGCGATTCCGTGGATGTCGTTCGGACATCCAGAGATTATTTCTCAGCTTACGAAAATAATTTTAGGGCTAGAAAAAAAAATATTATTCAGTTTCATATAGACTCCATGTACGGATATAAGTAGAAAAAAATTTGACCAAAAAAAACACAGATCGTCATAAATAGGAGGAAACATGAGATGTCGTACGGACGCACAAAAAACAGTAACATTTGAAAATTCATGTTTAGTTTGAAAACTATGTGAGTTGAGCAATGACTTTTTCCCCACATCCTCTTAGATCAATTTCTCAGGGTGTTCTAAAGAGTGAGAAAACGTCTTCTTAACAGATAATTTATTTGTCAATAGACAAGGTCACAATGAAAAAATGAAAACAGCATGTCGTACGGACAGTTGGGAATATGTCGTACTGACGTCTCTGAAAAATGTCAGTTGTGTCTATGTAAATGAGTGTTCACTTTGCTTTTTCATTTGAGTATGGCAAAATAGTAAGCTTAGATTATTATATTGTGAATAATAATCTATAGCTGGGTTTAAATTTCAGTTTTAAACAAATTAAAAACATCAAATATTCAAATATATATATATATATATATACAACTTATATAGGCACACATTATGTTATTTAGGGATTTAGATCCGTACCAACTGCATGCAAATGTACTAATCAATATTGTTTATCAGTTATTTTAATTACCGGTATTTTATCAAAGGAATACAATCAATAATCAATCAATATAGCTGTAATACGTCTTAGAAACATGCAAATATGGCTACTATGATAATTTTTGATCGTTGCATGATCGATTCTGTCCTGTATAACAATATTCACTTATAGCACGATTTCACTTATATAACGATATAACGATGTTCACCTGTACATGTACATAAATTTAAAACTTTGCATTAATATGTAGAACAATTAAAAAAAAGTTTGTTGTGATGGTGCATTATACATTTAGTAGCAATTTGACTCTTTTAAAACCAAGTGATATAACTAGACTATCTGTGATTATAAAAGAAAACAGAAAATGCCAACAGAGGATACAGCCCCATGCCCAATTTCAAAACACTATTTTCACCAAATCGTTCAGAAAATTCTAGAAGCTTATAAGTCAATATATTCTTCACATTCATTTTTTAGCCCGCATTTAAATTTTAATTAAAAAAGGTGAGCTATTGCAATTGAAGTTCGGAGTCGTCGCCGTTGACATTTACTTGTGGGCACGATAACTTGAAAAGTTTTTCATGTATCCTTCCCAAATTTGTTATGAATGTTACAAATGACCAGTTCCCGGACAAGCTCAATGATGGCTGAAAAAAAATTCAAAATAGCTGATTAATTGCAATTTTTCGCATTTTAAGTCAATAATTTGACCTTGTGGGCACGATAACTTAGAAAAGTTTTTCATGTACCCTGCTCAAATTTGTTATGCCTGTTACTAATAAACAGTCCTCGGACAAATTCAATAATGTCTGAAAAAAAATTCAAATGGCCGATTTATTGTGATATTGGCTTTTTACATCAACAATTTGCCCTTGTGGGCGCGATAACTTGACAATTTTTTTATGTATCCTTCCCAAATTTGTTGTGCATGTTACAAATGAACAATTCTCAGACAAGTTCAATAATTGTTGAAAAAAAAATCAAAATGGCAGATTTATTTTAATTTTTAAATTTTACGTCAATGATTTGACCTTGTGGGCGCGATAACTTTTCAAATTTTCATTAATCCTGCTCAAATTTGTTATGCATGTTACTAGTAAGCAGTTCTAGGACAAATTCGATAACGGCTGAATTTTTTTTTATTAAATAACTTTGAATTAATAACTTCTTAAGTTCAAAAATGGCGGCGTATGTGGTGCAACAAAAGGGTACCGGATATTGAATTACAAAATTCGCAGCAATTCAGGTTAAAACCGCTGGCAATTTTTTTCCAAAGAATTTGCTAATTTATGTAGAAATGTTCCAAACTCATAAACATGCCGGGTCACTGAAATTTAAGATTCACCGACCCCCTCGAGACAAAATCACTGACCCAAAATTTTAAAAAATTGGTGTTGTCTGAGTGCATTCTGAGGCACTTTGAGACTGAAATTAGAGAAATATACTTTTAGGCTGCCTTCTTTTCTGTTTTGAACGATCACCGTCTGGCTGGACCGTTGCTATGGTGTCAATTACCGACCCTGGATACAGATTACCGGTCTCGGGTCGGTGGGTCGACTTTAAATCCTTCACTGTAAAAATAAAAGTTTCATGCAATTCACTTTCAGGGTGCATTCGCATGGTGTAGTCATCTAGCATTATATGAGAATTATTATTACTTAGACACTTAGTCTAACTGATTGGATTTTCTTGTTCGGGAGGAATTTTTTTTTAGGGTATTTGCCTTCCCCCCCCCCCATTTACCACTAACATGCGGCATCTGTTGTGACAGTCTCTGAAATTTAAAGTGCTGCAAATTGAAGCTATTGCCCAAGAGGCCACTGTCGGTAATTTTTTTACTCGCCCCCACCTAAAATTGGTTGCCCCGGGCAATCGGGCAACCGTTAATGTCGCGCCCTGTTACAGTTACCCAGCACAGTGTACCACATATCAGGCAATCGAAAATGAAATAAATTGATCCAAGTAGACATTTTTCAGGGTACATTTCCCTGATCTCAAGTTTGACTCACGAGTTGGAAGTCAAAACATAACATGGCGCACAGTTTAGGTTAACAAACATTGTCATCGGGTTACATTAATGTAACGGCTAACGCACACTTGCATAAGCTGCTGACATATATCACTTGATCGTCCCTCCGGCATGGTGTGAGCGGAAGTTTGCTTATGAACACTGACTGGTGCCTCCTGTGTATTCCTTTCGGTATAGTGATCTTTCGGTATAGTAATCTGATTAAAACAAAATTATATAGGAGGGCCTACTGTAATTATACATAATGCCACCCTGCCATAAGGGCAAAAAATGGCAGAGACCCAATGTTGTCATTATATCGAGCTATATCGAGCTACCTACTGATTTTATGAAATATTACCCCCTAAAGCGCTGAATTTTTTTATGTAAATCATATAAATCAAAGGTTGTTTTTTTCGATTTGAAATTATCATAAATGTCATAGTTAGCTCTTTCCGGTTCATTTCAATACCTATGCTATGGTTCCATGATCATTACAAATATGTTTACTCTCACAGTGCGGGTATCAACTTAAGTCGTCAGAATCTGACGTCTACAGACATCAGATTTTGACGATTAAAGTCGATACCCGCGCTGTAAGAGTTAAGGAATGACTCTTCTCTGTTATAGGTAAATCCACTCGTTCTCACCGGGCTTGACCCTCTAGGCGACTTCCGAAAGAAGTTGAAACCGGAGGCCACCTCTTCACTCGATCTTGGGAAGGTTGGAAAGAAGCCACCAGCAGGGGATCATCCCTATGCTAGTGGAGCCTGCGGAGCCCCAGAGAAGAAGACACCTAAACGAATGGCCTTCATGAAACGGCGTAATTTAGAGGTTTGATCTTATTTTGCGCTTTATATAGTAAAGCGTTTGTTATGAACATATCAAGAAGCCAAAATAAAAATGATGGCTTTGGCCTGATTGTTTTTAATCATGTTTAAAAAAAATTGTGTTACGCATTTCCCAGTTACTGTCCAAAATAAGAAACACCGGAGCGATTGATAAACGTTCACATTCCATGCATGGTATTTTGGATGGTACATCACCTTGGGTTGTGTCGCTTTAAATATAAATATATTTAACTGTTGAAGCGCTGAATTTTCTATAAGCCATGGAAACCATAGGATTCTTCCCAATTTGAAATCATCACAAAGTCTTAGTTAGCTCTTTCCGATTCATTTGAATACCTATGTTATGTGTCTACGGCCAGAATAAATATTTCATTTTTACAGTGCGGGGATCGACTTTAGACATCAGAATCTGACGACTACAGACGTCAGATTCTGACGACTAAAGTTGATCCCCGCGCTGTAAGGGTTAATATGTAAAATTGTCTGGTGAAATTATCATAATCTTCCCTCATGCCATGGATTAATTATCTCTTGTCCTTACCATATCTGTTATATACTTTCTATTACAGCTACATGTTTTGATTATGCAAGGCAATATTATTGAATAATAATTGATGATAATTTTGTAATCTATGATACCACAGCTTATGAAGCAATATGATGAAGATGCAGATGATGACATTAGTGAAGCAGAGTCTGTGGGTGAAAGTCCATCTGATGACCATGGCAATGCAACATCTGCTAGTGTGAAAGCCTTTCCAAAGGAATATTCAGTTTGATGCCAAACACCAACATGTGATGTGAGGCAATTAAATTTTGCTTCATATAATTATACAAAAAACAATAAATTCAAAATTATTCAAACATGTTTAATTTTTTTTTTTCACTTTAAAATTCATATTCACACAAATATACACCTTTCTCAATAACAACACGCCACACAGTGAGCAACGTCGAACTGTTTTAATCAGACAACTGTTACACACTGTTCAATGACAACACGCCACACAGTGAGCAACGCCGAACTGTTTTAATCAGACAAACTGTTCACGCGCAAACTCGTGCAAGCAGTCTATTGTATGCAATGCTTCACTCTGTAATGATTGGGCACTGTTTGATTAAAAAAACAGTATCAAAGGACCAAGTGTAATAAATGCATTTATTATCATGCTCCATTCTTATTTTCAGTTTCTACATTTTTATATCTTTGTTTTGTTTATAAATTCAACTAGAATTAACTACGTTATTAGACTTATTTTCCTTGTGGTCCCTGAATAATGATTAGAAAACCCATAATAACTTATACATATTTCCCTCCGGGATGCACTTGTAGATGTGCAGTAGAATTTTACCAGTTTACAATGTGCATTAAAAACCAGCTTAGTAGAGATAAATGTTTAAAACTAATAGAAAACCCTACTATACAATTCAAAATGACAATATTAATAATATATCATAACTAAGTTGTAAATTCTGAATCTTTATTTATTATTTGTCACAGCGTAAAGGCTTCAATGTGCAAGTTCGGCCACATTACCGATCTAAAGGATGCCAGACCCCTATGTCCTGGTGTAGATGTGGCAATCCGGCTGTTAGGCCTGTGACACAAGGAAATCGTGGACGATGACATGATAGATGCGTCGGACACGGAAGAAATGGAAACTGGAAAAGAGACATCTGGAGACATCCAGTGTGCTAGCATGGAAATTAGCCACAGTCAGAAATTAAAATATTTGGAGTCTCGGCATGACACTATTTTTTTTTTTAATTTCAACTTAAATATTCAAAATTGATAATCTGTAAATTCTATCATAACTGAGTAAAAAGATATTATATCTGTACCATTTCGGTCAAAATAGATGTAAATCTTGCTGATTTATTGTTCATCTGACCAATTATTTTTTAAAGCACGAATAAGGGTAAAAAAAGTTTGTTTTCTTCATTAGATTGGAGGAGATCACAGAGAAGAGTGAAACGATCTGTTTCACTTCCATTGCCTGCCTTCGGGGGCGGGGGCCCTAGGGTAGTGGTTAGCACCTCTGCCTTTCACGCCAGAGTTCGGGGTTCGGTTCCCGGTCCCGGCGGTTTGAAAGAAACAAAAATGTTTCTTCCCCATCCACGTGTGAAAGTTAGTATTGTGGGGAGCCTCCGTGACCGAGAGGTAGCGTGCTCGGCCTCAGACCGCCGGGGCTCGAATTTCGAATCCTGTGTCTGGAGGACAGTGTCATCTCAATCATCTCACCATCCTCAGGAGGTTCTCCTGGACCAATTTAGCCTATATGTGCACAAAGGTGGCCTAAAGCCCGATTCATTTCATTGCCTGCCTTCGGGTTCTCCTTTTGCTGTGCATGACTTGTAGAGCCCAATGCAGGGTATTTCTGAAATCAACAAAGGGAACACTTTTGACTTTGGTACAGAAGTGTCCTTTGGGGCATAGCTATGTCTGGTGCACCCAGCTCTTAAACAACAATGACAGAATGCCTCCGCTTCACTTAAAGCTGGCTTCAAGCATTTTCTCTAGGTACCCAACATATGAATCAGTTGATTTATTTCACCTTTTGGTTTTTACGGTTCAAGTTCAAGTTACGTTGCATTTCTTACTACAACTTACAAAAGTCATAGAAGATTAGCTTGCTCTTGGAGTTTGTGGGTGCAAGTCCCGCCATGATTCAAAATAGTCGGGTGGAAAATATGACGTAACTTCTTGAACAGTAAATCAGTTGTCATAATGGCAACTTGTTGAATTTCGTAATTGAATTGCAAGTTACTTCCTTTGGACAACAACATCACAATTCCATTTTTTGGTAATTTACCACAATAGGAAGATACTACATCTGATTGTAAATACGCGCGTGAACCCACTTCAAGAAGCAATGATGCTGTCAAGTATGATCCTTCATAGCTCTCCACTATGTAACTTATAGTGAAGTGTGGCTTTTGCTACATACTACACGTGGTATCAGCGACAAATAACGATTACTGTCTTATAAATGTTGAGCTCCATTCTGACAACATGTATTCCTTTTCTATTTTGTACAGTATTGCATCGCGAAAAGTTATGCTATCTTGAAATTGATTAGCGAAATATTCATACATGCATGATATTGATAAAGTGTAAATTAGGCATTAAATAAGAAAATTCCTAATCATTAATTTTTGCAGTAAAGTTTGCCTAAAACATCGACCCAGTCTTATTAACCATTAATATAGTACAGATAAAATAACCTGCTCATAGCGGGTTAATTGTCAGTACTAGTATAACTATTTATCAGATCAGATTTGACTAACATTTTTTTTTATTTTTGGTGTTTTTTTCAAGTTGAAGTTATGTTTTATTTTCTAAAAAAAGTCATTGAAGATTAGCTTGCTCTGTGGAGTTGCGGGTGCAAGTCCTGCCATGATTCGGGAAGTCTATATATGGAAATATGACATAATTTGAACATTGATTTCCAGATATTTTTTGTATAATGGTTTTATCATAAGGCACTTCCACGATGTCGGACGTACGTGACTTTCGCACACTTATTACATGCCTGGTGCCCAAACCCGTGTTGAAGTAGAGTACAGCCATCAAGATATCTTGTTTTCAACATACATTTTCTACTGATGAACAGATAAAATAAGCTGCTCATCGCTCAGTCACAGTGCACATAATACAAACAGGTGTCAAATTGTGTAATATGTTATCAATCATGTCAATGCCAAATAGTGTTTAAATGCTCAAGATCAGTGCAATTTTATATTAATGTAGTTCTGTTTCCTGGTAAAACAATTATTGATTCCCAAAAGTTGACAAGTTTTCTATGAAATTGAAATATAAAAATGGGAATCAGGCCATCCAAAATTTTTCACACACAGGTTGACACTTTCATGGAATTGCCCTATATAGTAATATAGCGAACCATTACTTGTACAAACCATTTAAATCTATGACATAAACTATGTCATCTATACTACAAAAATATATATAAATATGATGTTTGCATTAAAACTTTACTAGTGTTAACTGAATATTAGGATTTCCACTTGAGTTGAATATATCCAGAACCAATACTATACATTCAATTTCAAACATGTTTTCTTACAGTGGCATAGGATTCACGGAAGGGCTAAACATATTCCGGCAACTGGGAGTACCTATGATTTCAAGGAGGACACTTGACAATATTGTCAGGTGTTATGTCATTCCTGCAGGAATCTACCCTGGGCCTATTGAGAAATTCAAGATGGCGTGCAAGATGACCTCCAATTTCACTATTTGTCATATATCGGGTTTAAATCATCATAGAAATGTAAATAAAGAGTTTAAACATAAGATTTTTAGGGGCGAAGAACTTGATTTTTTTATTGCTTACATTAAACAAAATGAATACCAACATCTGTCGATTTATACAAACAACCACTCGTACCCCAAAAAAATTCTAACCAAAGTTTTTCCAGTGTTTTTTTACCTATGGAATGTACTTAATAGCAGGAAAAAAGTCTATCTAAATCTGACTAACGAAATGGTGTTAAATCCAAGATGGCCGCCAATGACCACAAAAGCAGGAGATTGATATGAATGATTTTCTAGTGTAGAACTGTTGTTTTATATCTACTCAAAAGTATCAAGTGTGGTAAAAATTCACTGGTACAATGTCTTGATGTCCGAATTTCAGCCATACTACAAGATATATGTCTTTGTATAGTGGGATAGGTAAAACTTGTACAAATTCTTGGATATACAGCAGTTATTTCGACATTTTTAAATGTAATTTGAACGAATATTTTTGAGCCATCACCAAAAAACTATTGGTCCATATTATAGAAAATTGATTTGATGTTACTTTCTAAAAGAACTATTTGCCCTTTTCAAAAAGATATATTTTAAGTCATACATGTCACAAGTTCGAATATCCACTGACATAAAATAACCCATTAAATGCTCAACTCTTGGTTTACCCCCACCCCACCCCGCCTTTAAATTTTAGAGGATGAGGTAAAGAAAATATACATGTATAATTATGCCACAAATTGGAGCACGCATAATACCTCGTTAAGGTATGATTTTGACAATATAATCTAATTCTGGTAGGTTTCTAATTATTCATGTTTTGCTACTTGTACTGCTCAAGGTAAAAAAATCGATTTAACTTTTTAAAAGTGTCCATCATAACGAAAAATTATAATGAATAACAAAAAGGGAGGCGCTAAACAGCGATGAAGAGGCGTTAATGGGCAATGTGGTGGCGTTTAATGACAATGCATAGGCGTTAAAGTTTGACTGGGTGTGTTAAAAGGTGGTGGAGAGGCACTAAAAGGCGACGAGAAAATTGTATAGACGTGCAGCTGGTGGCTATACAAATCAAGCTTAAGGCTCAAAATGTAACAGGGGCAAATTATAGTTCATGCTAATAAAAATTTTCACCTCTTTTCAACAGCGGTTGATATAAACCGGTATTATTGGGAGAAATTGGTGAAAACTTAGCTCAAAGGCATGTATTTGCAGCGGTTAATTACTCTATGTTGTAAAGATCCACTTCCTCCCAAATTAATGTCTACAATGTAAACGTTTTTAACGTGATATATTTTCATCATAGCTAGTGTCACACTAAACACCATTCCCATCCCAAAAGTGTCTCATGTGGGGTTATATACTACTAATAATAAAGAAATAAAAAAAATGTATGTTTAAAGATTGTACAGGTAAACTAGATATCATACATTAAACATATCCGTCAAAAATACACCATAACTAGTTTTTGAAAGAGTCTGTGGCCTAATTTTATATTTCACTGGTGAATTCATATTGTAGGAACAAATTTACAATTCCCAATAATTATATCACTGAAAAAGTTTGTGTTCGATATATATGTGTGCTCCAACGTTAATTAGTACAATCTTAGTTTGACTAATTGATCAATGCAATACAAATGATGATAAAAAAACGAGCAAACACAAATAACAAAGCAAGTCCGTTGCCCTGTTTTTCAAAATAAAGTTTTATTTCTTCCTTTAATGTTCACGAGTAAAATCTAACATCAATTACGATGAAAAAGCTATTTTTTATAGACTAGTTTTACATTTTTAATTACACAACACGCAAATGTGTTTAAGCACGAAAATTACATAATAAAAACAATTCTACATTTTTCAACTCTTAAAAAATGAACAATAAAAAGTGACTAGTATCATTTATGAGGGTTTACAATTATTTAAAAATAAATTTACATGTCTATGTAATGCCTAAAAAGTTTATGCACAAGCATTTACATCCATACCAATCAGCACTGGAAAATTGGCTCCACATACATATTATTTCTTTTTTAAAAAACACAAGTTGCCGGTAAATTGGCTCAACATACATAAATTTCTTTTTTTAAAAACACAAGTTGCCGGTAAAAAATCTAGCCAAACAATGGAATATTATAATTGATTATGCAATGTACAATTGTTTGTGATTGATATCGCTTTATATTTAATTCTGTAATTGGTATCCCTTTATTATGTCTCCCCTCTACCTCTCACCGCTCAGTTGTTCGTCCAATCAGTTTTGTGTCTGTGCGTTCTCACCGTCTATCGAGCAGGTGGGCAAACACGAGAAATTGACCCAATGCCGGGCTATTGTTGGCCCACCGTCTACGACGCTGAGCCAACATTAGCCCAGTATTGGGTTACCGTGTCGTGTTTTAAGCCACGCTGAATGTGGGCCAGCGTCACAGACTGCGGGCCAGCATTAACTCCAGCCTTTTTTTTATTTGAATAGGCCTAAAAGTCTGAAGAACAAACAAAAGACGGCAACCAGACATACTGGCACCTTATGGTGCGGGTACCCAACAAGCTTTAGTGCTGACTCACGTTGGTCCATTGTCAACCACGTTGGCTCAGAATTAGCACAATATTGTTTCAACGTCTACAGTTTGCTGGGTATAATAAAGGGAGATGTCACAACAGGTTTATACTTTATGCGGTGCCACTGGCGACGACGTTGGTCAAACATTGAAACAACATAGGGTCAACATTTGTTCAATCAGCCACTCACCAGAAATCACAATAGTGTAAAAAGAATCAGAATGCTGAAAGTCATGTTGATTTACAATTGGGGATGATTAGGAAGGCCTACAACCTAAGATCTAACATATTTTATGCGAAAAATTATGTTCTTACTTGTAGTTTCTTAGATTTTCAAAACATTACAAAACACTCCACAATGTTTTGTGTTTACTGGGTTGAAAATAAAATGAATCGGGTTTTAGGCCACCTTTGTGCACATATAGGCTATACTAAGCCAGGAGAACCTCCTGATGATGGTGAGATGATTGAGATGACACTGTCTTCCAGACACAGGATTTGAAATTCGAGCCCTGGCGGTCTGAGGCCGAGCACGCTACCTCTCGGTCACGGAGGCTCCCCACAATACTGACTTTCACACGTGGATGGGGAAGAAACATTTTTGTTTCTTTTAAGCCGGGAACCGAACATCGAACTCTGGCGTGAAAGGCAGCGGTGCTAACCACTACCATAGGGCCCCCGCCCAATGGGTTGAACGCAGCCCAGCAAACACGAGGCGTTGAACCAGTGCTGGTTTGATGTTGGGCCAGCGTCGCAGATTGTGGGCCAGCATTGAAACAGCATTGGATCAACGTCATGTTTGCTGGGAGTGATGACAAGTGTTTCCCACCAAAACAGAATAATAAATTCCGCTTAATACATCATCACTACTGTCCACAGGAGACATTTAATAATATTAATTACAAAAGCCATTGACACTACATCTATTAGCTATCAACTTTTATGGTTATGCTGATGGAGGGGAGACATATCCAGTGTTTTGTTTACAACAATAAAGTACAATTTTGTGAAGCTCAATGAACTTGACCTCATTTGTTTTCACCGAGCTGGCTAAGACAAAAAAGTATGGGAGAGGTAGTGTTATATAACATTGTTTGAACCCAGAGACGTCACTGCGTTTCACAGAATAGAGATAATTATAAGAGCGTAAATCAGCTCAAGCATGTAGGGAATGCATCCACCCCTGTCGACAGTTTGGGTGTGACAGAACGGGTGTCACAGGGGACTGTCTGCAGGGGGTGGTGTTGTGATCCCCCGGTTAACTCGTTTGACAGCTACCCCTATTAGTGTTCAGTGGGTTCAATCAGCGGGGTGTAAACACAACTCATAACAATATATCTTCACATTTGGTCAGATGAACATTTATTAAGTCCGATCACATGAACGACCAAACCAATCAAATAAAGAACAAAGAAAAACCTGCAAATACAAAATGAATGTCAGTAACAATACCGGTACAAGCTTGAATTTAAATGTCTTATTTAAATTAATTTGTTTAAACATGGATGATAATCAAACTCACCCCACTTTAGAATCGGCAGAGTCCGGTGGCTGCCTAAGCTGCCGAGCAGTCACACAAATCACAATATCTAATTTCACTCCGCCCATGACGCTGTAACAGTGAGCACTGGTATTAACATGTTCACTCGTCATGGGCGTCATAGCCTCTGCCACACGGGGCCACCATTCAATCCCCTGGGGTTTCTAATAAGACATGCTTGGAAAATTTGAAGGTACGCACTTGCGTACCTTACGTATGCCTTCTGATGCGCAGGCGCAAACCAGTCATTTTGGGGTCAGGGTCTGGTAGCCGACCAATGAATTCATACTTCAAAATAACGTCAACATTTCCAATCCATTGCTAGGGGGGAGGGGGGGGGGGGGGTTCTTCCATACAGTTCTCAGTTGGGTAATTCAATCTTCTTTTCTTCTTGTATACGTGTACATTCTCAAGCAGGGCTCGAACCAGATAAAGTGTCACTGAAATCGGCAAAATTGTTTGTGATAGGTAATCAAATAATTTAATTTTAGATGGGCCTGTTTATTTCCCATAAATAAATACGTTTTTCAACATTTCAAGAAATTCAACCACCAAATGAGTGGAATATACTAACAAACCAGGCAGCAGAAAAAGGGTTAACCCTTCAAGCGCTAAATTGAATAATTTAATTTTTTACTCACTTGAAGTTGTGTCTCGCTACCGCGAACCACAACTCCAACTGGGCGAAAAATATTTGTATTTGTCTAATTTGAGACCAAATATTTGCAATCTTTATTTTTAAACACAAATTAAGAAAACAAATTTAAAACGACTAATTGTCGTGGTTAACGTGTGGCTCTGCACGAAATTAATGTCGATACACAGGTTTCAACCTAAACCTGACGAGGGCTGTCAAGCCAAATCTAATGATCACGCGAAATCTAATGATCTTCCGGTCTCGGAGCAGATCTCGCGGGATTTCGTCGGAGGTTATAAGTACTGTGTCACATAGAGAATGCATAAGCTGTAAATAATATTCATTTAATGAATAGAGACAGCCAGCTAATTATACATGTATTCTGGCGAAATTAGATGAACGCTGACCAGCGCTATACATAGTTAGCTGACTGGCGAAATTTGATGACCACTGACCAGCACTATGCATATAGTTAGCTGACTGGCAAAATTAGATGACCACTGACCAGCGCTGTACATATGGTTAGTTGACTGGCGAAATTAGATGACCAATGACCAGTGTTATACATATAGTTAGCTGTTTGGCGAAATTAGATGACCACTGACCAGCGCTATGCATATAGTTACCTGGCTGGCAAAATTAGATGACCACTGTCCAGCGTCATGGATATGGTTAGCTGACTGGCGAAATTAGATGACCAATGGCCAGCGCTATACATATCTAACTGACTGGCAAAATTAGATGATCACTGACCAGCACCATGCATATAGTTAGCTGACTGCTGAAATTAGATGAACACTGCCCAGTGCTATACATAGCTACCTGATTGACAAAATTTGACGAATTATGAAATATAGTTGTGTGCTGTTCCTTGGAATTAGCCTATGTTGCAATGCATACAATTCCCGTAGTTCTATTGATTATATAAATATACATTTAATCTTAAGCAATAATAATATGAGTAACATATTACAATCATGATGCGAGATGTACAGCTCGGGATTCAAAGGGTTATTACATATATTATTGAACCTCGTATTTAAATAAAAATGTATTATCGTTTCACATAACATCTTCTTGTAAGATAAATAGTGTTTAATCCTTGGTATCGACTAGTCATATACTACGGTGTCCAAAGACCTAAATTCTACATTTCCATACAAATAATAATATTAATCATGAATTTAAAACATTTTACATATACATAGTATAGGCCTACTGTTTGAGCCATAAGCATAAGAGGAAACGTAAACTTGTATTTAAATATATTGTGTAGATTCATAATATCTTCATATCTCCACTATTAAATTCACCGCATGTCGCATATATAAATGACATGCATGGTGGGCGACATGCAAATGAAACCCATTTGGTAGAAATTATTTGAACTGTTTTTATTACGTATTTTGTTGAGGACAGACATTTTAAGGATTAGATAATTGCAGATGTGAAATGCCATTGCAAAGGGTTTGTTTATTGCACTCAAGAGAAGGGTCGTTCCAGTTAATGGTAGATCAAAGAATGGCGTTATTAACAGGACGTTGAGCATAATTATTACTAGCCGTAAATTAACTTCAAAACACATCGGTGACTTGCCCTTCAGTCAATCCCAGCAGGCATATAAAAAAACGATGACCCATCGGGAAGTAATGAAATAAAATTATCAATTATTGAAATGAATAGTATACGTTACACACTTATTCTCATGTGAAAGTATATATCATACAGGGTATTATTTATCATATACAGTGATGTATACTGCAACATATCCTGCTTGAATTTCACGAGTGTGTTATTTTCAATTAGCGCTTCTATGCACGCAGCTAATATGAACAAAAAACATTGTTCGCTATCTATACAGATATAGTTCCATTTCTGATAGCAAGTGTATGTTAAATATATATTTCATTGACTTCCATTAATTATCATCGCAACCAATACATGCTAATTTAAGAAAACATTGTTTGACAGCGTTAAAACGACTGATGGAATTATATATTAATCCATGCGCAAAGTTATGATATTGCTTTCTAGTTAATGAGCTATATATTCTATATTTATCTCCTATCAGTTAGATTAGGCACTCTCTCAAGCTTAATTTGTATACTTGTTAGCGCCAGTGGCAGGCGGATAAAATCAAGTCATGAGGAATTAGCACATAGACAGGTTTATACAAGAAATATAAAGGGGAGATTATCATTATGTAACAATGACAGACAGACAGACAGACAGACAGATATTTTATTGACAGAAATAAAAGTCATTACAGGCTTATTTGTCATAGTAATAAGAGAGATATATGTACATGTATATACAATAATGTTAGTTTGTTAAAATCATATATGACAATATACATGGTATGATAAATAACTAAAATCATGCTAGGTGGCAATGCCATAAAAAAAACTGGGTATTTCGGTAATATAAATGACTACTTCTTAAATAAAATTAAAAGGCATAGCCAAGATAACATGGGGGTGTATCATTTTGTTTCCCGCACCAAAACCAGGGATAAAATAGCTACTATGTATAACATACTAATTATATATAGTAGCAAAAAAAACACTCTGGAAAGCGTAGAAACCAAAAATATATACAAGTGCATAATTATGCTACAGTAACTGGAGTATGAAATAAGACAATGGTAAAAATTATATAGTATTTAAAATATATATATATATTGACTAGTGACTATATATATTGACTATATATATTGACTAGTGGTGTAAACTTAACAACGTAATAACAGTACTACTACCGAAACACAATATATACATAGTAATAAAAGTCAGACATTGTGGTTCGTCGACTGCCAACAAAGTATAGCATCAGAACCATCCATATTATCGAGTGTTGCAGACTTAGTGATGTAATAACAATGACAATTACGGATAATAATTATGTTTGCCATTCACGCAGGACATGGCACTCACACAATAACATTAAAGTTTATTTAATTAACTAGTGATTTATTACCTATATGGCCCTCGCACAAAAAAAAACATTACAGCTTATTTTAATTCACTATATTGTTTATTTCATACCATTTCACTCACGACCTAGTTAGTACCACATACTCAGAGTTACAATCGAAGAAAAACATTCCCGACCTCATACATAAAATCAGTTGACTTAGCAACTGTGAAATCCTCCATAAGGCCCCACCTCGTCTGATAACAAAGGCGACGGAAACGTCCCTAACCGGCCCTAAAAAGCCAAATAATAAATCAGAGAGCAACAGCCGTCCTGATATGTGGTAATACCCAAGTCAGATCATGAAGGCATGATAATATGGATAATATAGCGATAGGTGACTTTGATTTATTATACTCGGGTGTTTTTAACAATTAATTTGTTTAAAACAACCATAGATAAATTGCGCTAGTGACTTCACCACTGTTATGTCTCTAGATGTCATAATTTGTAGAAACATTTCATTTGTCGGCTGTATATTGATAGTTGCGGTTACAGAGTTAAACAAGAGTTTGCGTTCATTATTCATAGTGTTACAGTGGAGAAGAAGATGTATTTCGTCGATAATTTCGTTTAATTCACATATTCGCTGGTTTATTGGAGTGATTGGATTATTGTATCGTCCTCTTTCTATATTTAGATCATGTGAGCTCATTCGGTATCTTGCCATTGATGTTATGAGATGGTTACCCCTTGTGTGTAAGATATATGGTTCAACACAGAAATATTTTTTTACTAATGCATATGTGCGCAGCTTACTCGAACTCTCGATATCTTTTATCCACTGCTTCTTTTAACACGTTATTAGCAGACTTGGTGCTATACACCACACCCAGGTATTTATATTGTTCAGCTTTTTCTATAATGTTATCACCATAGTGGAAGCTTCCGTGTACTTTTGTGTAACGCTCATTCAAGATTAGAACTTTTGTTTTAGGAATGCTTACTATGATATGCCAAAGGGAAGCATATAAATACAGAGCAGTTAGCTGTTTTTGTAATCCCCCAGCAGATTCTGAAAAAAGGACAAGGTCATCTGCAAATAACAGATATACCATTAGTAAGGTGTCCACAGGGATACCTTGATCTTGGTCAAATGTTGCGGATATGTCTTGTAAAAATTCCGTGAATAGTTTGGGACTGAGCATACCGCCTTGTAGAACCCCATATTCGCTTTTTAATATGTCACTGATACGCGAGTCCCATTTTACACGACACTCTGCTTTAGAAAACATGCTTCTTATTACGTTTAGCAAATTGCCGTCTTTTCCCCTGTTCAATAATTTGTAGTATAATGTTGTTCTATCAATATAGTCAAATGCTTTTGTGAAATCGACAAAGCATGTATACAGGGGTTTAGAAAGACACCTTTGTTTATCTATGATGGCACATAGTATGAAGATATTGTCCGTAGTTCGCGAATTGCTTTTAAAACTAGCTTGATAAGGATCATTATCATTACACACTTCGTTTTTAAATGAGAGTCTGTTATTAAGTATAGATTCAAATAGTTTCCCAATACACGGCATGACTGTGAATTTCCTGTAATTATCTGGAACACCATGTCCCTCTTTTTGTAGACAGGGTGGATTATACCGGTAACCCATCTAGATGGATATTCCCCATTGGTAAGAATGGTATTGAACAGCAATCCTAATGCTGGCAATAGTTCATTACATCCATATTTGTAAAATTCGGCAGAAATACCATCTACACCCGCTGCTTTCTTGCATTTCAACATTTGACTTGCCTTTTTAATTTATTCTGCAGTTATGGGACTGTTTAGGAACTGTGGCATATTAGATTTATCGTGCTCTACATTATGTTGAAATGAAGTAACTTGCTTTATAATATTATTCATGTGTTCATAATCAAAATAATCCACATGTGGTGGGTAGACTTGTTGTTCAAAGTATTTCACAAAGTCTGCCAGAGTAGGCCCTGTAGTATCATTTCTAGGATTTAAAGATTTCCAGAATTTCCAATAGGAATTAGGATCTTCCGTTCTCATATTTTCCGGCTCATTAAGTTTGGCTTGCTGGTATTGTCTTTTCTTTCTTTGGATTAATTGCTTATATTGTCGTAACATTATATTATATTCGCCATGCCGTGCGTTAAAGCCTCTCTGTTTAGCAATATTATTAACAACATACTTCAAGGATTTACATTCTTTATCATACCAGTAGTCAGGGGGTCAAATGCATATTTTTGGTCAAACCTGGAAAGTGGGTCCAAAGTTTTTTTCTCTGTGTTTTCATGTTATATAGGTATTGTACTCAAGGAAACTGCATGATGGCATTCTCACAACATTGAGCATTTTTATATAACACGTTTTATAAAATCGCGTCGATCGGGACGCAAAATAATAGTTATACACGTTTTGAAAAATATAAATATGTATATAAAGCACTAACCTTATCTATATTTGCCATCATTGGAAATAGTATGTCTCCAGTGTTAACAAAAGTGAAACCATAATTGTACAAATTGATTGAACCAGAAGTTTTGAGTTATGTGAACCCTTTGATTCCAAGGCCTTTCATAAACATAATTACCAGTGTAAAAACGTCAAATTTCACAATAATATAAGAGTGTGACCTATCAAAATGAAAGGAATTTCATTACGAACCTGAATATGATGTCGCAGAGTATCTATAAAACATACGTACCGCAAAAATTAATATTTTTATATATATCGACGAGATATATAATGTATAATTCTGGCCATACGTTCTAAAATTCTGTATACTACGTCATCCAATGGTGTTAACATTTAATATCAAAGTATTTGTTCATAGATTTATATATTTTTTGAAAGAAATCATCGTGTGGTTTATTACCTCCGCCAAAGGAGGTTATGTGTTTGGTCGCGATGGTTTGTCTGTCCGTCAGTATGATTATTTATAAAGTAAAAAATGGATTTTCATGAAACGTTTACAAGAGGTGTGTCTCGGGCCAAAGAACCATCCATTAAATTTGGAAATGATCCGGATTAGTTTACGATCCGGATCCGATACACAATCACTGCGGCGGAGGTTTGCAGTCTCTGACTGACTGTCTAGTTCTATTTGGTGATATGTCCATGCTTCTGCAAGTCGTACCTATCACATTATACCCGTGTTGCAAAGTATGAGTGCACCTTCAATTGATGACAGATAATGTAACCACAGCTGAGTGTTATGCTTTGTGAATCAAAATAAATTTAAAATTATTTTCATTTATTTGGAATTACTTATGCTAACTGTTTGTCGTGATTAATAATTCAGACCAAGAGGGCTCAGCAGCGAATGACCCACCCACAGTTTATGTTTTATTTTAAACGCGATGAAACAACAATTAAAAGGTTTTCAAAAGAGGGATCAAGACGACCGCAGATTATCATGATTTCGATAACGTTTTTATCAGATACTATGATCCAAAAAAATGTGACATGCCTGCGTCTTTCGCTCTACCAGAGTTGCCACTAAACCAAGAGAGCGAGGTAAACATGTTAGAGAAGGGCCAATGAAGGGTCAATTTTATTTGCATTTTTTTCATGAAATCTGCAAATCGTCAAACCGAATAATTTGTAGAAAAGCAGACAGTGTGTGAAACTCAAAACACGATCGTAGCATAATTATACATAATTGTATAGGCTTACCACATATTGATATGCCACATGCACACCATGACACTGCTGTGACTGATATGACACATTTCCAGTCATTGGCGACAGGCCCCAATTTACAATTAAGAAATCAAATCTGCAACTGTATAAAATTATGACAGACGTCCTTTGGGTGTATCCAGATAATTGGTTTCATCAGAGACATATCCCCGGGTTGGTGGTATACATCTCTTCGTGGGTGCCATCGGTGTACAACTCTGATGGCAGGATCAGTACCGTGGTACAGACTTACATTTAGGCAAACAAAACAATGCTACACAATATAATGCGATGATGAGTGAACCCTAGCACCCGAAGGGTGCTGAGAGTGATATAAAGGCAACAAAGCTTATTTAAAAGCTGCTTTTAGCCTTTCCAATTCTTCATTAATATATCATACTCATTGCAGATGTCTGGTTGGCAAGGGCGGCAAGGAACCTGGGAAAACAGAAGCATTTTATAATTTAAGTAATTTTGATGCGCCCTCAGCGCACAGAGTGTTGCGGTGGTCTAAATGAGGTGTTGAATCAGCCAGTAGCTCGTATCTCGTGTCTTATCTCGCAAGTCAGAATGAGAATATGCCGATAAAGTTGTAATTTAGCAGATCCCTTAAATGTACATTTGATACATTTATTTTATTAAACCTATGTCTCTTGTGCATATTTAAATTAACTTAGTATGTTAACATACTTTAAATTGCGCTCTGCGCTTGCTGTGCGACATGTTGCTTTCCAAGATAATGACACTACATCTAGTCTTCTATATGCGTTACTACAATTCCAGCACTAAATTTTGAGGACGAATAGCCAGATGTAGGGTATCTGAGTTGAAACATATCCTTGTTCCAGCAGCTTTCTTGATTGCTGCTAGTAATAACAGCTCATCTGAATATGTCATGACCCGCAACAGGATGAAGGGCTTATTCAAAACATACACAAGAGCACATGCACACTCCTAATACCAGGACCGATCTAAATATAAAAATTCCGAAAGTCATTGGCATAACAAGACGCTAATCACGAAGGAGGTGATCACAGCATATAGTGCACCTTCACAGGGGGTATTCGGCATATTAAACTGTGATATACATAATCATAGACCAATCTGCTTCACAGCTTTAGGAGACAAATATTGATATTCCCATCACCTGTTGATAATTATGATAATTGCCATCAACTGAGCAAGCCTTCCAGGAACTTTTGAAAATAGAACATTTACAAACTTTCCGGTGAAGAATGTCTTGATGCTTGAGCCACAGAAGTTAGATCCGATAGCATATGAACGGAGCATAGATGGGAATATGTTATGTTCAACTACAGTTCCTGAATGAAGTCAACTGGTCCCAGATTGAATCTCAACTGGTCCCTAATTACATAACAAAAAAATAAAATATGGTTGCTCCAGTAAGAACCATGTGATAGTGTTCGATGTGGAAGCAGCAGAGCAGGAATGCCATTGTCTAAGAATATGATGCATACTAGTACTGCATTAACAAATATGATGAAACAAATAATGAACAGGATGGTAGCTGTATCTTTAATATAAATATATAGCAAATGGCAAAATGATGTCGAAGGTGGTGGTGTCATTGCCGATTATTTAACTTAACATAGGATAAAGAACTATTTATTTTAAATAACTATCACGTACAATGTTGGTAGTTTAGCAGGTACAGTAGTTTAGCAGGTACAGTAACCTGAATTATTACACCACATATTGATAATTGATGTATCCATATAGGCAGATATAGATATGCTTTGATATTGGAACTATAAAAAAGAAACAAAAAGGTTAAATATCATGAATTATTTACTCATCTGTTATACCACAAGAACGGAACATATATACGTCACAGTTAAATTCAAACCACTTTGTCATTGATGAACCAACTCCATATTTTGCACAATACAATCATATGCCTTGACACAGAGGCTGGCCAATTGGCATTTAACTTTACCTAATTAGGGCTCACAAATTTCCTCCGTGTGTCGCAATAGCGACCGGGCATCTAAACATTGGAGAAGCGTTAATTTGGATCAATGCCAGCGTCGCAGATAATGGCCCAACATTGGGTTAGTGAATAATGTTGACTGCCCCATACAATATAATTCAAACAATATAATAATCCCCTTATCTTTCTCATCCCAGCAAATATATACGGTCAAGTATGCCACATTTGGGTTGTGACCTAGAGGAGCGAAAATAGGTGAGCGACAGGTTATCTAGTTTATAAAGATCATGGCACTTCATTATTATAAGACAATCACTACAGGTTCAGCTATAGAAACACATACAAATGTGGGGAAGGGGGATGTAATATAGGGCCTACAAACGATACTGAATTAGGCATGTTTGACCTGATTTTGTGACCTTTGACCTTAAATTATAGCCTTGACCTTTGACCCAATGATATTTATTATTAATATACATCAATATACAACCGATAAAACTAATAATTATCAGCTATGTCTATATGTAAAGTGATTTTCTGTTTTTCCCGATCATGTAAAACCATTATTTTGTACCGCGATGGGCGAAAAATTGTAAAACACGTTATTTCAAAATGCTCAATGCTGTGAGAATGCCATCACGCGGTTTCATAGAGAACAATACCTATATAACATGAAAACATTGATAAAAAAACTTTGGACCCACTTTCCAGGTTCAGCTCCTGGCCCCCTGACTACAGGGGTTAGAGGGAAAATTATTTTGAGTGTTCTTTCTTTGCTTCGAGTATGTTTCCTTGCTGGGAATAATGGCGAAAATACATTTTCTATCATACCATTGAACATGTCACATAGAGTGTCAGTATTACACCCATCGATGACGGCACACAGCATTTCCTCAAATGCATGACACGTTTGCTCATTTCGTAAAGCTAGTTGATATTCTTGCTTTTTTTCGTCTTATGAAAACATTAGAGCAAGAAGCTTTGTCATTTACACAGGTATCTATTTTTAATGGGTTGTAATCATCATGATCATCGAGTTTAGTATTTGAAATATTGAACTGTATGGAACAATGATCTGATTCCACCAATTTCGGTAAAACTTCAAATTTGCTGATTACGTTATCTTCATTTAATAGATGGATAGTCTATTGTGCTTGAACCATTGGGAGAGTAGTATGTAAAGCGGCCGATACCATTATCATTATACATTCGCCCATTGGCTATTTTGAAACCTGTGTTTATACAAAACTTTAGTAAAAGTCGACCGTATTTGTTAATTACTTTATCTTCATTAGAACGTTGATTTGGAACATTTACATTGGTATCTATTACCCCAGCTTCATAATAATAATAAAGTCTTTATTTATCGAGGGTACAGGTATATCCAAGCACAAATGTGTAAAATCAAGATTTAAAACATATATGCACCAACCCACTGAGCATAGCTCATCTGCCGTGGGGCCCTCACAGATCATTAAATAAATAATAATAATAATAATCAACCATACATCGATATTTAGCGTATTATATTATATACATGTATATAATATATAAAACCTCAAATTACGCAAATCTATACGTTTTACATAATTGGTAATAAAATATATAATAATAAAATAAGAAAAAATAGCTATTTAAATTAATGTTTCTAGTAATAATTAAGTTGATATTACATATGGATGAGATCTACACAATTCCCATAATTTATTAACTTATAAATATAAGATAAAAGCATTTACTAAAATTTGTTTGTATGATAAATCGGACAATCTTATTAAAACAAATTACCTAAAAATCCTACAAACATTTTGCATATATAATGAAAATACTTTTGAAGTACCGGGGTATTATAATTGATGTAGATACATATATAATTAATAATAACAAATCAAAATAATAAAAATTACATACATACATGGTAAATATGAGAATTATGTACATACATATATACATTATTTACATTTGTGAGTACAACTAAAGCACAATTGCAGGCACAAAATACAAATCTGTAATAAAATCGATCAACTTTGTATTTCCAATTTTATATTCGCGCATGTATTCATTTAATGTTGTTGCTTTACGAGCTTTACGTGCTGGAATGAGAATAGAGCTCTTGATTCCTCGATTAAAAGAATATATATGTGAGGACACCGATGCTGTTGTCCTCCATCTCGGTACGAAAGATATTAGTGGATCATTAAACAAGGTAAAGGGGGATATTAACAGACTGGCTGATAAAATGAAGGGATTCCAAAACACACATTTCTACGTGGCTGAAATCACCCCTAGAAAAAAGAACAAATATAATGCCCACATTCACCACATAAATTGTCACATACGTGAAATATGTGCAACATTGTCCAACGCTGAATATTTGCCCACTCCTGTGAAAAAACAACACCTTTATCGTGGTGGAATCCACTTAAATGAGGAGGGACAGCAAATACTGATTTCTGCCATGGCGGAAGTCCTCAACAATCACTCCATTAATGGTCAGTGTTTTCCCATAAAAACAATCATCACTCGGACATAACAGATGTGAATAGAGTAATTAACAATGATCAGGTCAGTAAAATACACGTGCTGTCATGGAACATTAATGGTCTAGGTTACAAAATGACAGACCCTGATCTATTTACATTTATCCGCAACTACGATATAATATTTTTCATAGAAACAATGAAAGGGAATGATTTCACATTGTCAATACCTGGTTATAAATGCCACCATGTAAGTAGAAAACTCAAACATAAAAATGCCTGTAGAGCTTCTGGTGGTATTGGCATACTTATTTCAAATAAATATGCAAATTTAACTAGGATAGACCACACCTATGACTATTTGGTATGGTTAACATTAGCTACAGACTGTTGTCAAAAAAACATTAAAATTGGGTGTACCTATATACCACCAGAAAACTCAACATATGTTGGTGTAAGAAATGATTATTTTACTATGCTAGAAGAGGAAGTGACTGGGTATAAAAATAAGGAATTTAATTTGGGTGATAACAATTGTCTAGCATTTATATGCGGAGAGTTCAATTCCAGTTTGATAATACAAAATAATATTTTCAACGCTCAATGTGCGTTTTTTACGTCTGGATAATGTGGATACAAACTACAAAAAATCCCTAGTATGTCGCATTCAGTGTTTAACTTACTATTAGAACAAAAAACGGTTGATCATTGAGCTATTAACCCTTGTGACCGTATATATACGTTTTCAAGCAAAATAAATAAAACACCACTAAAATGTGTAGCATATCTTGTGGTGAATGCTGAGTTAATGAAATAATTTAATTTGGGAAAGTTCTATTTTTCTAAATAATTTTTATTATTATTATTTATTTGAAGCTGGAAATTGCGCCAGCAATTCCAGCTTGAAACGAATGAAAAATACTCATAAACAATTCAGCAGCATACTGGTTAACTTTCAAAAGCTAATCATGTTACTATCACAAACATATCTCTGAGCGCTGATCATCCACATGAAGATGAAAATTAAAAGAAGCATACCAGAATTTAATGAGTTGTGCTATTAGATTAATCAGTGAACAAAAATATACCAGATATAGTGTGACAAAAACAATACTATTGAACTCAGTTGATTTAGTTTCATTTATTTTGTTGTGCATATATTTATTACATATTGATCATTACGAAAATGTACTTGGTACTTGGCAATTGTATCAAAGTACATTTCAAATGTACTTGTAATGTACAACAGTATATTTGAAGAAAGCATGTACTTGCACTTGATCATTGTCAGTGTACTTGTACGAAAGTCCCATATAGATGTACTTGCGCCCTTTAACCCTGCTATACACCAAAATGGGATTATTTCGTCCCTGGATTTGGTACTGGAAACATGCATCATGTATATTATATTTTACACTGAAACTTTATTCATTTGAAATTATCCGTATGCAAAAAACATCTGCAGTCATTCATACAGGTTGAGACACCTTACACTTCCTCTAATCACCCCTCCACGCGTAGTCATGGCTCCAACACATGCGCTCTACCAAAGCACCACGTCCCCTTCTCTTTAAGCATCACTGCATCAGCAGTATAGTTGCAGCATAGCGTAACAAGCATGTTATATAACCTCCTTGAGCCTACTAACAGGCCTCATTGAGACACGGTATGGCTCATTGGCCGCATGTTACAATCTACACGTCTACACGTCAATTTATCAGAGAGCACAGTCCGACAGCAGCATGGGTAACACTTTATTTTGCAAATTATTAGACTTAAATCTAATCAGCAGAATATTTTCAAGAATATAGTCTTGGAATGAGTATTAATCATGATAATCATGTTAATGTACAGACGATTTAGTTCGAAGAAATCAGTGGTAACCGGCAATTAACTCTGTAATGTACGATAGATACGTGGAGTAAACATCAGCTTGACTCCTACAGCGTGGGAGTCGAACTTAGACGCCGAAATAACATATGTATTCAAATGAAAATGAAATGGAAAGAGCTAACTAAGCCATTTATAATGATTTCGAATTGAAAGAAACACCCTTTGGTCTCTATGGTTTATACAATTTTATATCAGTGTTGTGGTTAAAATTTTCACAGGCAGCCCAGCAAACACAAGACGCTGATCCAGTGTTGATGTAACCCTTGGAGCGCTGAATTATTTTTGTTTAAACCATGGAGACTAAAGGGGTTTTTCAATTTGAAATCATCATAAATGCCCTAGTTAGCTCTTTCTGATTCATTTGAATACCTATGTTATGG
>OZ024915.1:53729874-53916791 GCA_964017125.1 Flabesymbios commensalis
CGGGGGGTCAGAAATTCAGCTCTCACTAGATGGGTAACTGATGAATTTTTTAATTTTTTTACATTTATGACCTATGTGCCTGGGCAATTCATCCCATATATTTTTTTTGGCACCAAGCCATAAGCGGCCATTTCCCAAAATGGCCACCTAAAAAGCTTGTGGGCAACATAACTTATGAAACTTTAGTTGGATTTCATTCAAATTTGGTATGGTTGTTCTCTAGGTATTTCTGATGATCTGATTAACTTTTGGGATGAATCTATTCAAAACAAAATGACTGCCGCAGCCATTTGAAAAAGATGGCTGCCTAAAAAGCTTGTGTGCAAGATAACTTATAAACCGTTGCTTGGATTGCATTCAAATTTGGTATGGTTGTTCTCTAGGAATTTCTGATGATCTGATTAACTTTTGGGATGAATCCATTAAAAAAAAATTGCTGCAGGAGCCATTTAAAAAAAAATTGCCCCCTAAAAAGCTTGTGGCCACGTTAACTTATGAACCGTTGCTTGGATTGCATTCAAATTTGGTAAGACTGTTCTCTAGGTATTTCTGATGATCTGAATAACTTTTGGGATAAATCCATTAAAAACAAAATGGCCGCCGCAGCCATTAACAAAAAAAAATGACATGGTGGTAGTGGGGGTCATTATTTCCTCTTTATTTCTTGATATTGATGGACAGAGCCTACGGCTGAGGGGTCCTGCTATCAGTTGATGGCTATTTTTTTTTAAAACAGTAATGGAGCAGCAAGTTGTTCTGAGCAACATATTTAAAAAAAAATTTTGGATACATCAAATGATGTTGTTTCGGTAGCTCTTTTAAAAAGCACTGATATCATGAAAATGGCCTGTTTTTTTAAATGCACACTGCGGGGAACGCACTCAAATGAAGTAGCACTTTTTTTGCTCTTATCCCATCACAAGAGCATGGTGACCATTAATTATTTAGAATTATGAAGAAAAATAATATATCAATCCGAAAAAAAAGTTAAAAACATTACAAAGTGTTAAATTTCCCGTATTTTTATACTTATCTCACCCATACAACAAATTTAAGTACCATAGGAAAGCATCATATCTAGGAAATATCACCCAAAACATGCCTCTTATCTCACAGTTGTCACATCTAGTCATGAATTATATATTTTTTATTCACAATTTTACAACTTAAATTATTGCAGCGACTTTATGAAAAAAATTAAGCACAGAATAATACGTTTTCTTTGCATTTAACAGCCGAAAGATTATAATATATAATCACAACCCTGCATCATCACCCTTTATACACATGGTCTCACCACCCCAAATGCCAGTCCCATTGAAACACATGTATAGTGCCAACATTTTAAGGGCCGAATTCACCATTTTCGTCCTTAACTACCCCCTATGTGATACACCATAATAAAGCCTTAACTTTCCTTTTTTAAAAACAGGTCTGAAAATGGTATGCTATCAAGTATCGTTTTGAACTACTCTACCTTGAAGGTAAAATGGTCAAACTTGCCCAGATCTCCCCAAATATTCTTACGCCTATTCACAGAAAACACACACATCCTTCTCACCCCCTGTAACCATCCGAAAATCTCACAACACAGTTATACCTCATGTCACGCATGAAGAAAACAATGTGTGCTTGCAAATTATACACAAAATTACAACATTCCTGTATTTTAATTCACCAGAAGCAGAAACAACCATATATAAAACAGTAATTTGTGTACGCACTCTCTAGTCAGTAGCCACCCCTCTTGGATTTCGGCTCATTTAGGGTGGTGAGACCTTATCTAATTATATCTTTGATATTTTTTAATAAAACATTATAAATGAGTTCTTTTACTCTAAAAACCTGTGCAGTAGGACTGACTATACCACTGTATACAGTCAATCTTGATATCATTGTTTTTTTGGATTTTTTAAGCTATGGTACATTGTTTATCTAATTATATTTTTTTAAGAAAAACATTATAGATGATTTTATTGACCCAGCAAGTAGGTGTTGACATAAAGATGGACTTCATGTGCACCAGAATTGAAGATATAGTACAATATTGGTAGCCGGGACCATCTTGGCGGCCATTTTGGATTTTCCCCCTTTTGCTGGTCTGTGGAATGTCTACCCTCGTTATTTATTACCTTCAGGTGATATAGTACCTGAAAAAAACCAAGTTCTGCTGTACACATAAAAATGCATAAAGATTCACCCTCAGCCGTAGGATCCCATATATTTAGACATTTATTTGACAATAAAGCAATATCCTTGACATTTGCAGTGCACCTGTGCATGTCATATTTGACTTGCTACAACTACATCAACGCATGACACATTTGGTTGCACAATTACAGCTCACTATATGTTCGCAGGCTGTAGACCTGTACTAGTGGTAATGTATTAAGCTTTGCCATCAAGTGATGGAAAGGGTACTTTACAATTTTTTTTATATATTTAGCAGATTTCTGACCAGGCGTCAGGGAAGTAAAAGAAATACAAATTAGGAAGTGTATTTTTTTGTATTTTGATCTTGGAAATATATTTTAGTCTCAAAAAAGTCATTTAAAAAAAAAATTGTGGAGTTTTGTACACAATTGAAATGTAAGGAATAAAAAAATATGTGATTTTCACATTTATTCCATCCCGATATTGGACAAATTAAGGACATCTTGTGTTTTTCTGTGGCAGCTTTGGACTAATCTTCCAGCAGAAATTAGAACATCTGACACCCTTAATATCTTTCGGAAAACAATGTCAATGTTTTATTGACCGCTTGCATGTCAACTATGACATATTTGTTATTTTATTAATTATTTTTTATGATGTTTTTGTTGTGTCGCAAATCGGTTATACTTTTTGGTTGTCCTTTGCCCCCCCGAGTTTGGGTCACTGCATATATGTGCACAAAGGAAAGATATGTCTTAATCATATTATATAAAATCTGATGATGATTTATATATTTTCAGTATGGTGATGTGAAGTGTTACAGTAGATAAAATGAAACCATTTGCTTTCATTCTGAGCTTCACAAATCAAAAGAATTGTTTCGTTGGACTGCCCAGGATATTAGTGTCTACTCTTGGAAATGCTAGACCAAATGATAAGGTATTGTATATTACAATATTCATCAATGCCATATTCATGATATTTGGTTCACACTCTCTGGTGCCGTTTACACTGGATTTGACCTTAAGCAGGACTTGAAATTTTATTTTTATGGCAGAAGGCGGGAATGAACTTGAAGGGCTACTGGTAGTAGCCCTCAAATATATTTTTTAGACCAGATTTTTAAGTCATGTATAAAATCCCACTGAACATAACTTCGAAGACATTTTTAAGGAATTAAAAATGTTCATAGTTATCTGGTTATTATTGCCTTATTTTTGGTTGTGCTGCACAATCTGAATTGAGTCTATAAATTAACAAGGTAATTTTTTTTTACAATTTTGCTCAGGTGTCTTGTCAAGTAAAAAAAAAATCTGAAGTGGGTCGGTGGGGTCTGGCCAATCTGAGTTTTTCTCAGATTTTTTATATATTTTTTTGTCTTGACAAGACCTCTAACTTGAATACATACTCCACCTTCAAATGATTAAAATGTTGTTGCATATATTATACAGGGTGTGATATGTCGTATCTCCTCTAAGGACTGTTTCATCTACAGTACTTGGTCGGGAGATGTCACTTCAATGGATCAAGTGGAGATCAACGGGTTATTGGCCACTAAGAGTGGTTTTCAGCATGATCAGCAGGTCAGATGTTTTACTTTTTGTTTTGAATAGCTAGAATGTGATCAATAATAATTTATAAATTTATAGGTATTTACAATATCTTTTACATTTTTTTAGGCATCAACCAAATTTTAGCGGATGCCTATTGTCTTCATGTGCGCATCCGTCTGTCCGTCTGTCTGTCCACCACTTTTAGCACTATAACTTGTCTCACATTACTGGAATGCACATTAAGTTTGCACATACAGGTTACTATAATATAAATATACACATGATAACTAATAAAATATATATAAATATTACATTAACAATATATTGTAGCTGTTAAATGGCTCATGTGGACAGTAGAGACAAGAACTTTATATAAAGTTTTTGGTAGAGACTTTGTATTAGGCGGAATTTATTATTCCGTTTTGGTGCAAAACACTTGTCAACACGCCCAGCAAACACGATGTTGACCCAATGCTGGTCCAATGCTGGTCCACCATCTGCATCGCTGGCCCAACATCAAACCATCACTGGTTCAATGCCTCGTGTTTGTTGGGCTTCATTCAACCCAGTAAACACGAAACATTATTGTTCTGTGTCCTTAGTGGAGTGTTTTGGAATGTTTTAAAATCTAAGAAACTACAAGTAAGAAATGAAATGAAATGAAATGAATCGGGCTTTAGGCCACCTTTGTGCACATATAGGCTAAACTGGGCCAGGAGAACCTCCTGAGGATGGTGAGATGATTGAGATGCACTGTCCTCCAGACACAGGATTCGAAATTCGAGCCCTGGCGGTCTGAGGCCGAGCACGCTACCTCTCGGTCACGGAGGCTCCCCACAATACTGACTTTCACACGTGGATGGGGAAGAAACATTTTTTGTTTCTTTCAAACCGCCGAGACCGGGAACCGAACCCCGAACTCTGGCGTGAAAGGCAGCGGTGCTAACCACTACCCTAGGGCCCCCGCCCTTTATCAGCTTCAAGTAAGAGACTATCTGTTCAAATGAACAGAATTCTTCCGCATAAAATATGCTAGATCTTGGTCTGTAGGCCTGCCTAATCATCCCCAATTGCGAAACTACATGACTACATTTTGATTCTTTTTACACCATTGTGATTTCTGAAGAGTGGCTGATTGAACAAACGTTGACCCTATGTTGTTTTAATATTGGACAAACGTCGTCACCAGTGGCCCCGCATGAAGTATAACAGTGTTGTGACATCTGCCTTCATTATACCCAGAAAACACTAGACGTTGAAACAGTATTGAGCTATTTTGAGCCAACGTGGTTGACAATGGACCAACGTTAGTCATTATGAGGCTTGTTGGGTACCCGCACTCTAAGGTGTCAGTATGTCTGGTTGCCGTCTTTTGTTTGTTCTTCGACTTTCAGGCCTATTCAAATGTCCCTTTTAACTATGTATTAGATAATTAGTGAAGAACACGGCATTATTAGAAAGTAGCCTATGAGGGCGTAGCCCGAAGATGCTTCTTTCTAATAAAACAGTGTTCTGAACTGATTATCGGACATAGTCGTTACCAGAACCCCTCCCCTGTATCTACCCCACCCTCCAAAATTTCCATGAACCTAAGTTTTGTTCATTGTTGAAATTTGGACACGCCCATTTATAGGAGAGGTGTTGTTCACGCATACATACAAACAAATTAATTTAGAAAAAAAAGTAGTTGCTGGTGAGACGTACTGCCTCATAGTAATTTGATTCTTGATGTTTCCCAGTCCTTAATACATATTTGGTATGTACAATATATTGTTAATGTAATATTTATATATATTTTATTAGTTATCATGTGTATATTTATGTTTATTTATCTTTGACATTCACCATCAAACTAATAGTCAATGGCTTATAACAAATCATAAACAATTCAAGAGAATAAAATATGATTTCTGGTATTGCTCAGCATTAAAATAAATGCTGGATCAATATCACATCCCATCAAACAGGATACATCCAAATTACATGTATGTCTGCTTAATGTTGAGCCAGCATCGCAGAAGATGGACCATCAATAAAGAAACATTGTTTTGACGTAATCATAATCATTAGCGCTGTTTTTCAAGTTATATTATAGGTCTACAACTGGATGTTCCATGGGAGGGTACGGCTCTCCGATTTTGTTTGAAATATAGGGCTTCAAAATGGTGAATATATGATTATTTCGGCCTATAGGCCTTATATGGTCGTGTTTTTGTTTGAGTACCTAGGCCTACCACAGAGAGGGGGGGTACCTCCGGCAACCCCTCCACCAAGCATTATTAGCCAAAAAATTCGCAACAATTGCCAAAAGCTGGTTAAATATTGGCCAATGTCGAAAACGTTGAAAATACATTACGCTAATGCTGGACCAATGCGTCCTATTTGTCGCAGTGTTTCGATTGTGCCAGTGGGCACTAGCTTACTAGCTTTGCCCGTACGGAGCACGGGTCAAAGCTAGTAGAAATGTAAGAGCTTAAAATATGTTCAAGCGTGCAGAGAAAGCATTTACCCCTGTCGACGGTTTGGGGGTGGCATAAGAGGGACACCATTTAATCTCCAGGGGGTTACTAATAAGAAGAAGATATGCACTAGCGCAACTTACGTATGTCTGAAATTATAGAATCACGGCTTGAACATGTTGAACAATACCAGTTCAGAGATTGCAGTGTAATGGGACCACGAGCGAAATAAAGGCACGCATCGCAATTAGTATCAGACAGACAGACAGACAGACATTTTATTGACAAGAAGAAAGTCTATCCAGACTTATTTGTCATAGAAATAAGAGAGAGATATGTACATGTATATACAACATTGTTAGTTTGTTAAAATCATGTGACAATATACATAGTATGAAATACATAACTAAGACATGTTAACTGGCATTGCCATAAAAATCACTGGGTATTACCATAGATTAACCATAATAGATATGTCACGCCATGTTGAAAACCTGTCACACGGCGACTGCAGCGCCATCTGATTTTAAATTGGGTCAGAAATAGTGGCGACAATCTGAACATGGCGTGGCGAGCTGGCTCTAAAGGCTTATAAATCATCACTCAGCAGTCATTGCGATTGGCGCTGGGAGTGGGACTTCTAAGTTCTATTCTACTCTACTACTTACTAGATCTAGCCTACATTTAGTAGGCCTACTGTAACTATGAACGATATTAAAATTTCTAATTTCACCAACCTTTAGACGATATCTACTGTAGTAGTTGTAGTCTTATAAGGCCTATGATAATTAGCCTAAAAGTAAAATCTATTTGAAGTCTATTTGCAGCTCACATGATGATGACACCTCTCAGTCTTGGCTCAGCCTCAGGCTATGCAGGCCTAACATTACAATGAAGCTATTTATCACTATGGAACTATAACAGACTATAGCCTAGTTAGCCCTATATTATTGTATAGTCTAGTAACTTATAGACACTGATAGGCTAAGGTTAGTCTATCAGAAAAAAAACTCCAGTGGTTAATCTATGGCATTACGATAATATAGATGACTGCTACTCAAAATAAAATTGAAAGGCATTGCCAGGATATCATATGGTCTATCATTTTGTTTCTCGCACCAAAACCAGAGATAAAATAGCTACTATGTATGGCATGCTAATTATATATAGTAGCAAAAAAGACACTCTGGAAAGCGTAGAAACCTAAAAATATATACAAGTGTATAATTATGCTACAGTAATTGGAGTAGGCTATGTATTAGGACAGTGGTAAAAATTGCACGATATTTTAAAAATCAAATATTATATCATGCAAGTACAATCAATGTGGCAATCCGCGAAACAGGTAGCTCCGAGTCATGTGACCATGCAAGCACAGTTGCTATGAGCTCGGAGATTCCCTGATATTGACTAGTGGTGCAAACTTAACAACGTAATAACAGTACTACTACCGAAACACAATATATACATACTAATAAAAGTCGGACATGGTGGTTCGTCGACTGCCAACAAAGTATAGCATCAGAACCATCCATATTATCGGGACGTTATATAGACGTAGTGATGTAATAACAATAACAATTACGGATAATAATTATGTGTGCCCTCACACAAAAACATTACAGCTTATTTTAATTCATTATATTGTTTAATTCATATCATTTCAATCACGACCTATTTAGTGCCACATGCACGGAGCTACAATTGAAAAATGACATGGTGTACATTCAAATGCAATAATTACCAGCAATTTCTGACACAGATCTTGATCAAAATCTTTTGTAGTTATTTACTTTTTGTTAGAACAATGTTAAAACATTCAGAACACGTAGTACGTGTGGCAAATCTTAAATTGACGTGTAAACCAACGGCAGTATATATGCTCACGTGCATAAAGTAATATTGTGCCTCGAGAAAGGTTTGTAATAACATGAATACGCAGGGGGTATTAGCCCTCCCAAGGGTGACATTGCCTTCAATCTCATAAAATGTGTGTTGAAATGTTATCTGACCCAGAAAGTATCAGCACCTGTAGTTAGTAAAAGATGACTGCACAACTAAACAGGGTTGTGAAGCTGATAAAAATGGATATTTCCACTATTTCTGGCCGTTTCATGTTGAAATGACCTTGCTGTGACCTTGCTGTTAAACCCTAGTAAACCACAACTCACGCCCATGTCATTATTTGACCATATATGCTAAGATACTGCTGCATGGTGTCTTTAGGCAAATGTGGCAGTACAAAATACCCCCGAAAATACCATATTTTTTCCAACCTCCTCACCAGGACATCAGCGGTGGGGATGCACGAGTTGAGTTCAGCATTAAAAGTGCTAAGTAGCCTACACTTAAGCCTCAAAAATTTTGAAAATAACCCGTGATCTTCACTCGTTGTGTGACATTGACCTTTAATCACAAAACTAATAACACCAACTCATTCTCCATAACAAAAAACTTAAGCATGATGCCATTAGTTCCGACCATGTCACGGCGGTTTACCGAGGTATGTCACAATAAATTTCACTACTTGAAGGCGGCCATTTTGAATATGCAAATTAGACCCACCTGTAGTTTAAGTCATCAAGCTTTATTGTTCATATTGGCCTAAGCATCCCTAATTCATAATGCATTACTTTGCCAGTATCGAAATGACACATGTATCTCATAAGTATATATCGATCTTGCATGATAATTCAAACAAGATGGTTTAACCCTTTCAAGCCTGAATTTACCATTGTCATCTCCATCCACTACAAGCCGCGAATTGCTATCGCAATTCTCGACTTGTAGTGGATGAAGATGACTTGAAGTGGATGAAAAATTAAGGAAAATTGCCATGTATTGGTAAAAGTTTCATGGATTTTTTTCCCTTTAAAGCCCCTTGGTTTTAGAAAAATATTAAATCTGTTTTCAGGGATGTAAAATGATGCTTTAATGCATCGTGAAGACTTAAAGGGTTAATAACTGACTTATGTGAGGGCATGATATTGACCTAGTGTTTGACCTTGCCCTTGAATCAGAAAACTGATGGCAACAACCGTTGCGGGTATGATTAGTCATCAGATAGTACAATTTATATGTAATCTATAATTTCTATGTAGGCCTATAGACTATGCATTATGTGATAATCAGTTACAGCGTTTAGCTATAGGCTAGTATTATGACATCATTCCATATTCTCAATTTACAACAAATACAAGGGTTATATGACATTATACTTAGAACTGTAAAATGCACGTTTTCACTGACAAATATATTGATTCTTAATTATTAACATTGTCTAATGTTAATAGTTTGTTAGAACACCTTTAAATAAGGAAAATGACACCAAATATGTGTGATTCTGTTAAAAATGAGACCACGGTAGCATTTTTGTTATTTTTTAGACTTTAAAATGGTCGAGATTCAGATTACTAAGGATATCAGATAAGGCACCAAATATATATATATATAAATCTGGATTTTTCACAACCATCCATTTCTGACCCTAGGGACCCTAGTGAATTAAAAAAATGGTTGTGAATTGTTATACGGGGGGGGGGGAGGGTTACTCCTTTTTCTAGGCCCTTTTATCAAGATGGTCGCAGCTCTATAACCACATACTGCATTTCGGCTTTGCAGGGCAGTCATTTTATCTACAATTCAAGCTAATTATACATTGCAAACACAATAATTTTATAATATGTATATAAAATATCGTAGAATAGCCACCAAAATAAACTTTATTGCCTTCTCTGTGTCAATTATATCTTCGATATGCAAATAGAACCGACGACAAAATTATACTGCCGGGAAGAGCAAATAAGAATATATATTTACAAAAGTCCACATTTGGTGTATATATAAAAGCACTTACAAGTAAGATTAATAAACATAAACGAAATGGTAATTCAGCTGTAATAGGGACAGATAATTTGAAAAGCAATGATAGGTTGTTAGCTGAATGGTTTTGATTGGATCTTAATTTGTTCGTTTTTTCTTTATATTTGACCAATGTAATATGTGTCTTGATAAAAATAATAATACAAAGCAAGACAGAAATGAAATCGATAAAACATGTAATACATAATAACAAATATACCGCGTTGCGTATATCACACATCCCTATGGAGCACAGCGAATCCAATGTATGAATTTGACTGTACAATTGTGGATCAAATAACTTTACAAAATATACAGAAACAAAAAACAACCACATACCAACTGCTAATAGACCAATCCACCTGAACCATAAGCATTGATGCTTGAACGGATACATTACTTGACATGCCAGTGTTATTGTTAAAATCGCCTTGAACGTCATAATTGCCTCAAGAGATAGAAAGAGTGTTATATTTAAAATCATGCACAACAAACTCTTTCTCCAGAAAAACATATTTACGTTGAAAATATTTGCAATCATTAACCCAACAATATATAACGTGCTTAATATGACAGCAGACGAATGATTGAATAGAACTAGGAAATAATATTTTTTCTTGCTATTTTTGTTCTTAACAGCCAGTGGAAAGTGAACAATCTGTATTGCTAATTGACATACAGCCATACATATAGCCACGATCGAGATACAATAGAAGCATATTTTCAATATATTATTTTCAAACACACCGAAGCAAATGTGTTTGTTAGTTTGGGACATACACTTGACATTTTCAGATAAAATGCAACAAATGATATATTCTGACACCTTCACCTGAATCTGTCCATACATATTCAGGGGTAAGTCAACACTCAAATCTGAATAATCCCATATATACTGCATATCAATGAACAATAATTTACTTTTTAGCTCGAATAAATTGACTATAATTGTTCTCAGTGGATTTCCATTCAATGCTAACATTGCTAGACTATTTAATTTCACACGTTTCCCGATGTTTATAAAATATAAGTAGTTGAATGATATATCTAAATAAATAATGTTCCCAAATATACTCGCCTGCAGAAAGTTTATAACCTCGAGATTATTTCTGTGAAGGTCAACTACAATAATGAACGATTTAACCAATGTCATTTTTCGTAAGAGTACTATGTGTTCAATGGAACATGATGAAGCATTCAAATATACTAAGCCATGAAATTTGAGATGGTGCAAATACAATTTATTTTGGATACCTCTTAACATTATTCCCTTGATGTGATCTATGTCACTCTTATATAAGATTATCAATGAGTTATTTAAATAACATGATGCACTATAACCTTCACACACACAATTCAGGGGGCAAGCATGACAATCAATTTCGTCATCCATAGAATTCAGACAGTTGATATGCTTGTCACATATCTCTTCTCTACCAACACATCTGTTTTCTCCACGACATTTTAAAAATCCAGGACATGATGACATGGGGCACATGGTCTCATCGTCTCCTTTGTTGCAATCATATTGCCCATCACAAACAGACGAAATATGAATGCAATAATGCTTATGGCATTTAAACATACCAGGACAAATTATATGATGACAAACTCGTTTACGGTCAATTGATAACAATAGATTATTATTATAAACAGTTATTTTACATATTTTATTCAAGCTTTTAAACTGCTCGCTCACCTCATATGACAATGATTTATTGCTTCTGACATAATCAGCATTTAAAGCATTCCCAGTACACTTTTCTTTCTCCTGTTGTAATATCGACATATTTGAAAGAGAATCCTCGTTCGGAGCGACAATCATTTCTATACCAATCATATCATTTGTCATCAATGAAGATAAGTTTATGTGTTTCAATGTATATTTATAACACACATCATATTCTGTGTGAATTGTCTCATTTGAGTAAATCCCATCACATATGTCTTTTATAGGTAACACAAAGGTTGTGTGATATGTGCATAAACCAACCAATGAACACGGCAAAATAACAACATTATTGTCTGGTTTACTGCTGATATTATTTTCACAGTTCTCTTCATCACTCAAATCAAAACAGTCATCTATAAAATCACATTTATAGATAATCAAAATACACGTGCCATCACTACATTTAAAGTGGTTAGGTTGACACCCATCATCAGAAGGATTACTGTGTTTTTCACATATCACAGCATCAACTTCAACAAGCTCAGAACAGTAACGACACTTGACGCCCCACCCTCGTGTCATCGATGACTCTGGCTCAGTGCTGACTGCCAAACTATAAAAGGACATTTCAACCACACTACATTTATTATTATATTTAACAAAAAAAATTGGAATGTGCGGTAATGTCATACGGAGCAATATATCAGGCAGATACGAACGAGGTGATTCTCTTGCAAGCGGTTTGCCGAACATATAATTATAATAATATTGTTTATGGAGACTCAGTTTGTATTCATTTAAGACCCCATCAACAATTGTCGAGAATTTGGTAGTTTTATCAATTTCGAAGTTGCGGTCTGTAACATCCACAGTGACAAGAGAAGCATGTTGTGCGCGACAGACGTCTTCGGCCTCATAGTATGATAGTTGACCTATTGTGCCCGTAAATGAAAAACAGGTATTTGTTCCATCAAACATAAACCACCCATCCTCACATGTATTATTAAATATTAATGATTCACCCATTGATTGATGAGGAGTTGTTGCCTTCACACTTTGACAAACATACGAAGCCTGGTATTGAATATCACAAGGAATTGTAATCCACGGAAAAGTGTGTAAATATCCAGAAATAGCGGCTGTACAGTTTTTTAAAGGTGACATTTCCGGCTGCTTGATATCCATTATATTGTTGAATGTGCTAATACTTGTCTTGTATTGACCATTCTGATATAGATGTGTGGCCATAGCCGGTAAGCCAGCCGATTTGTTTGACGAACGATGCCAAAATGTGCTCAGCAGTGGTGAGTCATCTAGCCAATGAGTAAACTGACCCTGTTTGAGAAAGAAAAAAAATGTGTTGTATACTTATATATACTTATATACTTATAGCAAACCTTGGTTCAATTCGGGAAAAAAATCAAAATTTGACCTAATTCCAGGTCTAGTTCCAAGAGTTTGAATGGAAATTGGAATTACCTTTTAAGGAATTGGAATTTTTTTAAAGAATACCTGAAATTAAAAGCGGAATTGCCATTTATGCGTTTGTAACAAATATATTATTTATTATGTTAAATAATTTGGTCATATTAAGTAATCTTTTATTTATACTCGATGTCAATAAATACATAATCAAAATATAGTTTATTGGTGTCGCGAATTATGATTTCGCGCACTATCGAAGTGTCACAAATTATGACAATAGTGAAAAAAATTATCCTGATTTTGTGTCCATTTGACAACCCTGCCTGTATAACCAAGCCCCACAACGCTACTACTCCTCGGCGACCGCTGCTGGTTACTAGTTTGACATTCAAACCACCGGGGGATCCGCTGCTCCGTAGATGTGGCTGTCATCCGCTTTTAGCTGCTGCATGCCCGGCGATCGCCGCTAATTACTATAGTTCCACATTCAAACTATCAGGAGCCCTGTGGGAGAAGGCGGGCCCCGAATGTCTAACTAGGAACTGGGATCGCCAGGATATCAGGGGGAGGCAGTCTTGGCGTGCTGCAGGGGTGGCTACTGAGGGATATACAGTGGGTGACAGCCAATCAACATTCGGCATATGTGCGAGTTTAACCCATTAACCGCCAAATTATTCAATCTGAATTTTCACCCACTTGAAGTTGTGTCTCGCTGACGCGATACACAACTTCAAGTGAGTGAAAATTATTCAGATTTGACAAAATGGAGGTCAACTGTTTTCAAATATTGCTGATTGATGTCACATTTTATCTTTAACATGTTTAAAAGGTGGTACTTAATGTGCTAATAAAAAAATGAAAACCCGAATATATGCGACATCGGCGGTTAAAGGATTAAAGCGTGTGGAGGATGCTGCTCTACACAGCTGTACGCTGTAATGATGCTAGCTACTAGTTTGGATTGTTTTATCACAATAACAACGTTACATGGTAATTTACAGATTAAATCTATAGATTAGAAATATGAGCTGGGTACTCAAATGTTGAACTAGGAGCTAGTAACTGGCTACTTATTCGAATATCGAACTAAGAACTAGTAATCACCATTACCGACATGTATTTGCCGACAGGCGGGCGAACCGCTGCCTCAGCTTACGAAAGTACTCCTTTATCATTAGGCCTACATGTCTAAACCTTATGAAAACAAAATTTGCTGAACCTTACGTATGTCTTTAACATGCTTACGTACCAGTCGTAGACCTACACATTTGCCCAAATGAACTTTACAATATTCATGGTGAAACGCTACGATCCAACTAACCGTACAATCCGAACACAGCCATATTAGACGGGGCCCCTGTCTGGCACTTCGTTTCCAGACGGGGAACTGGATGTTGTTTATAGACTCCAGAAATTCACACAAAATGGCCGCCGTTTATACTGTTCATACCAGTTCGATTCGAATTTTCAATTGTTTATATTTTCCTGACGCGACCTTAAAAACTTATTAACGGTGGCGGCCATACACTTTGTCAGCGTCACAAATTGATTGTACACCACTAGACAGTCAGATAAGGGTGTGCAGACATCAAACTGGTGCCTCGCCTGTTTTTTTCAATAGGCAGCTTGTCAACCGTGGGCGGGACCGGTTGACAATGTTGACTAGAGCCATATCAGTCGAATAGTGATACGTTTTATACGAATCCATTACATATCATACAAACTACATTACGGACCACCCAGTACGATCCGTACAAAACATACTGTTAGGGATCCTGAGCAATCCATAAAATAGCTACATGTGAATTGTCGTTTTTCTTAACTTTGGGGCACAGCATTTATCTGTGGTATCAATAATGTGATTCTAGGCATCACTTATCATATAAAGATAGCTGTAATGTGTCATTTGGTATAAAAGTATAATAGTCCAAAATAGACATTGATCAAATTCAAAGTTTGCCAGTGATTACAATAAAAATATGAATACAATCGTTTTTTACAGAGGTTTAAATCTTGGAAATGCAATACCAATATTATTTTGTTTATTAAGTCTACATAACCTGTTGCTCCCAATGTGTTTGCTGCTTCAGAGACGTGTAACGTTCCCCGAATCATGTTTGTTGGAATTGTTGAGATCCACAGGGACAGCATTAAACCAACATTGGTTCGGCTTCGTGTGTTTTTAGGAAGCGCTTCCAGTAGGTTAATTAAAATTTAGCCACTTTTTGGATCAAGGCATAATTATGCCTGCGCAAAATATGAAGTTGATTCATCGATAACAAGATAGTTCCCATAACAAAGGCATACATATTTCATTTATGTAGTTTAACCAGGGGCGTATACAGGTGGTCATTGGAATCACGTGACCCCCTCCCCTTGATGTAGCACAGTCCACTTAGTTTGCCATTTTCTAGTCCAGTCACTTGGTGTTCCCTTTTTTAGTCCAGTCCACTTATTGTGCCATTTTTTTATATTTGGTGACTTGCTTTTTCCAACCTGGATCCGCTCCTGACAATAGACAACAAGAAGCCAATGTGGAGGCAACATATGCAAGTGAAAACAAGTCGAGCATAAATAATCTCACACACAAGACATAAGTTATTTCCCATTGATGAACGTTTGCTGCATGCTGCATGGCATGGCGCATAGTCAACTAGTCTACAACTACGATCCAAGAGAAGAGCTGCAACCTCCAAGAGTCCGGCCATACCTTGCTTGATGCAAGGAAAATTGATCGATGTATCCACAGTATCAATCATTATCAATACCACAGTATCCACAGTATCAATCATTATTAGGGGAAGATGGGGAGAAGTGGGCCGGTGGGAGAACTGGGCCACTCACAGAACCTCTAAATATAGTAACATGAGGATTCCCTACTTTGGTCACATGACACAGTGGGATACCCCTGGAATGCACCCTTTTTTAGAAAATTGTGGAACACAAAGTAGGTGGGTGGCACATAAAAATATATTTTTTTGGTATCCAAAGTTGATTTTGCACCCGTATTACGTGTCTTTATATCTGTAATGCCAGCAGATATTTATAAAATATAACAACACTCGACCAAAGTACAGTAAATGAGCTCTCACTTAGTAATGAAAGTAGATGTATTAACTTGCCATGAAAATTGTGACACCCTCCATTTTACATCAGGTAATAACACTTGCCATAGAAAAACTTTAGGGCATGCGAAGTATACAAAATGTGCTGTCGCAGAACATGTGATTTCGCACAACACATGATTTGATGCACATGCTAGTGCAAGATAGACAACGATCCAATTTTTTTTACAATTATTTGGCATTAAAGTATTTATCGAAACCTTAATCGTTTTCATACAATGGATATTTGGTGCATTAGTTAACAATTTATAGTAGTATTTATAGTGTATTATTAGTTTATATCCCTTATGGTGGCCTTTAACCTTTGGCTGTCCATAGTTTGTATAAATATACAGCAACCATATTGCACTACATGGTTGTCTACGTGACCATTTTACTGTATCCTAAGACATATTCCTCGTACCAGTATATGAAGAGTTTTATATGTGAAAAACATGAGCAGCTGTTGGGGCAACGCGGCAGATTTTGTGAGAACCGCAGCAGCTTTTGGGAGTACTGCAGCAGCTTATCTGTGCACAGCAGCAGCAACTTACGGGAGCACCAAAGCAGCTGCTGGGAGCACTTCAGCAGATGTTAGGAGCACCGCAGCAGCTGTTGGGAGCAACGCAGCAGCTGTTCAGAGTACTGAAACAATATATATGGGAGCACCACAGCAGATTTCAGGAGCACCGCAGCAGATGCTAGGAGCATCGCAGCAGCTGTTGGGAGCACCACAGCAGCTGTTAGGAGCACCACAGCTTCTGTTTGGAGCACAGCAACAGCTTATGACATCACCGCAGTAGCTGCTGAGAGCACCACAGCAGCTGTTGGGGGCACATCAGCAGCTTATGGGATCACCACAGAAGCTCAAAGAAAGCCCATCAGCAGCTCTTGGGGGCACCGCAGCAGCTGTTGGGAGCACCACAACAGCTGCTTGAGGCACCGTAGCAAATGTTAGGAGCACCGCGGCAGCTGTTGGGAGCACCGCAGAAGCTGTTGGGAAAACCGCGGTAGCTTTTGGGAGCACTGTAGGAGCTGTTGGGAACACAGCAGCAGCTTTTGGGAGCACCGCAGCAGCTTTTGGTAGCATCGCAGCAGCTGTTTAGAGTAACGGAACAGTATATGGGAGCACCGCAGCAGCTGTTGGGTGCACCGCAGCAGCTTATGTGAGCACTGAAGCAGCTTAAGGGATCACCGTAGCTGTTGTTTATCACACCACAACACCTTAATATGAGGTAGGTGGCAACCAAGAAATCTGAAGCTGTTGGGAGCACACAACAAGTATTGGGAGCACTGCAGCAGCAGCTGAGATGGGAGCATCATAACAGCTTATGGGAGCACCGCAGCAGCTTATGGGAGCACCACAACAGCTGTTGAAATCACCGTAGCAGCCGTTGGGAGCACCGCAACAGCTTATGTGAGCAGCACAGCATCTGTTGGGACCACCACGTGCAGCAGCTGCTGGGAGAACAGCATTAGCTGTTTGTAGCACCGCATCGGCTGTTAGGAGCACCGTAGCAGCAATGGGAGCAACACAGGCAGCTGTTTGTAGCACATCAGCAGCTGTTGGGAGCACCCCAGCAACATAAGGGAGCCCGTCAGCAGCTGTTCGAGCACCACAGCAGCTTCTGAGAGCACCACAGCAACTTATTGTAGCACATCAGCAGCTGTTGGGAAAACCATTTTCATGGATTACGACTTTTTAGTAGATAGACTGTTTAATTTATTTATCAACATTGGGGTATGGCTCATTTCTCCCACATGGTGGCTCAGTTCTCCCCCGAGCAGGGACAACTGAGCCAGTTTTAAAAATGGCGGAAAAATGTTGTTTCATAATTTTCTGCTGAACAGTGGCTTTAAAGCACATGGTGAATACATTTATATTTTCCAATATTATATTTAGGAGATGTGTTGAAATGATACGTTAAATTGTGAATTTGTGAGAAGAAAAAATATAAAAAATGGCCCAGCTCTCCCCATCTTCCCCTAAATACCATTGAAGTAAAAGGTAAACGCACCACATATCATTTGGTTAGGTTGCAGGTGTATATCCGTCAACGTTTTATGAAAAATCAACATATCAACATTATTTTTGAATTCACAAAATGCCTATGACAACACATGTAAGAGTAGGATCATGAAACACTTTCATGACATGAAGCCTACGTCTAAGGGGTATACACAAACTCTATTTGTTATTATATATTACGAATGGAGAACATTTAAAGTCACATGAGATAACACTTACACACCACTTAATTCGCAGAAGGAAGGTGTCTCACAAGGAAGCATTTTGACGCCAAATCTATTGACAGGCTCAGTTTCAACCGGCGATAGGCAATGTTGTAAACACCCCTGAGCATAATCTCGAGTCTTGGCTGAAGGTCTGATCCAGTACCTTCAGATGCAATCGTTCAACCGACACATACATAGCCTCAATCCAGTTTGAATCTAATGTGTGACCAGTATACACTTAATATCCGGTTTTCCGGTCACCACCCAGTCAATGATAGATATAATTCAGACCAACTGTAAAGATTTCTGCACTGCTGTTCAATATATGTAATGTATAAAATAAAAGGCATAAAAAAGAGCAAATTACTAAGTACTTTTATGCCCACAAGTAGATTCGCAGTCATGAAATTCGACTACAATGACACATTACAGCTATTTTTGATCGGATAACTAATGCCTAGAATGACATTACTGAAACCAGAAAATGACTCAGCGCCAAGTTAGTCAGAAAGGACACATAACATATCGTCGCCTCGGAGCTAAATGATCCTATCTGACACTCGTTAGATAGGATCATTTAGCTCTGAGGCGACGATACATATAGCGATTTGTTGTATTTTCACGATGACCGCAGCGGTTGATGGTCATTTCTTGCCTTCATGCGGAGATTGTAGGTCACATAAAAAGGTTTTCAAGGTCATTGATGCCTGTAGAATCCTGAATATACTACATCCATGGATTCAAAATACATTATTTATTGTAACTAATGAATGCAGATATGCTCAAACCTATGTATAATAAGAAAGTGTGCTCTGCGACACAAGAGACGACCGACGCACAAATGAGATTTATAAATAAATGAGTTTTATAACTATTATTATTCTTGTCACTGTTTAGTAGAGATATAGAGATCGCACATAGCGATAGAGACAGCACGTATAGTATGCGCATGGGATACGCTATACGCGGCCAATACGCATACATGCGGGTGGATAAATCACATTGTATGTTATTACCTTACATACTTTAAGGAATTATCACGAATAAGCGATATATATATATATTATTATTACCTATATTATATATGTATGAAACTGCCCATAAGCAGATGAAATGTTATGTGTAACATGCGCACTGGGAACGTTATACTCGGCCAGCACGCATACATACATGCATACCAAAGGATTACACGACACGAAATAGATATTTTAAGACGATTATTATTCGTCTTTTTTAGAGACTGCTCTGGCACGACAAACCCATTGTTGATCATGCCGCCTACCGGCGGTGGATGAAGAGGGCACTGGGAGTCATCTGAGTTTGCTCAGACGGGATGAGGCATTATAGTTCACAAATATGTGTTAAAACGAGGACAAAAAATTATTTTGAAACTGCAGGTGGGACATAGAAACTGTTGTTGATAATTACACAAATACAATTATTTCAACTGCAAGAACATGAATTTTTATATTGCCAATAATTTTGTTATTGCTATATCAGGGTCATATATCATATAAATGCATGTTCATAATTATCATACCTGTGTGTTTTTGGTCAATCCCAAAAAAACTAAATCACCCAATTCTTCAAATGAATCAATCATATTCTGGTGGAGACCTTGCTGTAGTAGAGTCATGTTCTCAATTTCACAATGGCTTTTAGCTTCCATCCAAGATGATAATCTAGTGTCATATAGTTATATATTGTCACATTAAACCAAATTATTACTTTTTCATACTTATTTATGTTGCAAAATTTCCAGGGGGTACCATTCAATTACTAGAGGAGGGGGCTGGAGTTTATGACTTCGACAAATTAATTATTTCACTTCCTGTCTGTAATACTTTTTTCACACTCTGGCACAAGCAAGATATTGTTTTCTGTCTACAAAGTTTGATCACAAACTCGGCTTACTATTATTAATCTAGAAGATAAGGATATGAGCGAAGCAAAGCTTCACAAATTTAAGCATCATTTAACAATGCCGATCCAATACACTGTTTGCACGATTTCGCGCATAAGCAGGACTCCCAACTAAATAGTTCAGTTTTAATCACTGTGTGGCGTGTTGTAATAGGAAAGAGTGTTACCGGACTCCCAACTAAACAGTTCAGCTTTTAGTCACTGTGTGGCGTGTTGCTATTGGGAAAGGTGTATAAATAATTATTTACAACATGGCCTTCAGATAATTATTTATTTCACAAAATTTCAGTCTCAAAATATTTATTTCAAAAATATTCCAGCCCCTCCCCCCTGGCGATTGGATGGTGGCTAAGCATAAATTACAAAATCATCTTATTATGTACAGTACTGTGTAACTGTAACTTCAGGGGGAAACATGATTCCCTTTCATTTCCTTTTCCCTTTTTCGACCTCTTTCACGCAGTTTCACTTTCTTTCGTTTCCCGCCATTCTGCCTTTTTTCCTGTAGCCTATAAAACTCGTTTCCCTGCAAGGGAAGTGTGTTGCCCGAGCTGGGAAACAGAAATAATGAAATGGGGGCGATGTGGAAGAAATGTACTAGTCGGCAATCAGAATTGACAATTCACACAAAATAATATGATATTGAGTCCATTGTTTTCCAAAGTGACATGTACATACAGCAGAGAGAAAATGTGTGAATTTAGCACTTGATATAATAAGTACGAGGTGCGAAAGGCATTTTACTTTTATTCCTCAGGTGAGAAATACATAATCCTCGTGGGGAAATCCAGTTCACCCACTTTCCCAAATTGACGTGATAAAAGCTACAGTGATAAGATGTGAAGGGGAATTCCCCGATAAGTGGGAAATCGCTTTCCTTTCACCTTCCCGACCCCCCCCCCCCCTACACGTTACAATTGCACAGTACTGTATGCAGTGACTTTTTGGGTTACCTCTTCTTGTGGAATATCAGTGATGTATTTTGAATATTTTGATCCTTTGACGAGATAAAATTATCTTCTTGTATAACTAGCCGTAAATTACAAGTAGAACTTTTACAGCTCTCATTTGATATTAGCATTGATACCCTGAAACCTGTGTGATATCTGCCCGTAGAAGTTAAATCGCCAACATTTGCTGTATATTCATGTATAGTTGTCATATCAATGCTCCTTACAAATGTGCTGTATTTGTATGCCCTACATTCCACTGGACAGTCTATATAAGCAACATTGACTAAATGCCCCTTGTTTACATGGCCACTGTCTTTGTAGAAGAAATCATGATAACTCCCTTTTCTCACCTCATCCTTGTCCGACGGCTGAAAATTATAATACAAAAATAAACAGCCATCCGTTAAAGCAGGTAAGTGATTAACTGTTGCGGTATCGAAATACTGTCTGTCACATTTTGATATTGACAGAACAGCAGACCATTGCTCCCTTGATTTCCTGCACAGTTGAGGCATCGTCAAAGTCATATTATGTAAATAATCAAACCTTTTAACTACGTGACCGCTCAAATTATTCCACTGAAACAATACTTCATGTGTCAAGCTGAAAGGCCAATCAATAAATATAACAGCCTGCATGGTAACCATCTTACTATTTTTCGAAGTACTATAATGATTGTACATGTAATCTTCGTCACAGGATGTGATCGTTTCTGTCTTCATTATGTCTATTTTAGCTGTTCCTAATGGGGATGCAACTGTTATGATACATTCTTTGGCTATATTAGATGTTGGTGGTGAACATATGTAACGGGTACAGTAACGTGAATCATCCATTTTAAGTTCCCGTGATTTTTTTATTGGTATCTTTACGATATGCTGTTGGGATTCAAAGTAGAAAGTTCGGCAAGCTGTGATGCGGATATCGGCATTAAATCTTCCATGAGAATATCCAGTAAACCAAGCAAATATGATTACAAAATGTTGCTGCTGACCATAAATCTGCATACCATAAATACTCTCACAAAACCTAAAATATTCTTTAAGATTCAAATACACTATCAATCCACCAAACTGGCATAGAATAACACCATTATTTGCGATCATATTAGGGCCAGAAAACTCAAAATGTTTTATGAAAATAACGTTGTCAGCATCATGATCTTCAACACTAAATCTGTTCATACACACAATGTTTCTTAGTTTACTAGATTTTGCTGAAATACTATAATTCTTCGCAAATTTATTGCAACTTGATGCCATCATTACATTGTTTTTTGAATAGTAATATAATTTGAACGACGTGAAATTGGGGTTTAATTGTGTGCTTAAAAATAAATGAAAGGATGAAGATCTAATTATAGCGACCTTTGATATGCCCCTTTCTTTAGCATTAAAAAGGAGTCTTGATAGAGGCCCTGGTCCGTCATAAATTCGCATGTAACCATCTGGTAACTTGGTCGGTGTGACATACATCTTAATAAATTTATAGAAAGACACATAAAAGTTATATACATATCCTAATATATTGCTGTTATATATGTATAATAATCGATTTAAAGACAGGCTCAATATACGAGATGAAGGATTCATTATGTGTATTTGTTTAAGATGACTGATCCAGCTTGACCGAAATCCACTATAAAATGACTGAAAGGAGAATTTTTTGTGACTTGATAATGAAATGTGTAGGGACACACCACTGTCGTGCATGACAAATGTCCATGGAAGTCTGATTCCGCAAAAATTGTCACTTGTGAATTCAGATGACACAAAACTGATATGATTTTCAGAGCATGTTTCACTGTTAGAAATTGGCAGCTTGAAGTTCAATATGCTGAAATGAATATGATTGTAGCCTAATACTTGTACTTGGATGTTTCTTTTCAGAAGATATTGCGTCTTATCCTGTATCCAAATTGATCCACAGTGTGAAGTAGATGTGTGTTTGGTAATATGAGCTCGAGAAAATGTGCTAAAAATACATTTTAACAATCGTTTTTTTGTACAAACATGAACATCTCTCTGAGTCTGCACCAGAGACACCCTTCTGGTTTTAATAACACAGCCATCCAAGTCATGGATAACACGTCTCTTTTGATTTTCTTCTTTCCCTAGTGATCCGCTGAGGTAGGTGGCATCCACTGTCAGCAGAGCCAGGATACACAGATAAAACACCAATAATTGTGATCGACACATAGCTAGTATAGTCTGAAAGTAGACACAAATAATATAATAATTACATGAAGCTGGCTGCAGTATTTTTGCCCTAAGTCGTTTTTTTAGTATTTTTTTTGTTCTAATTGTTTCATACAGTTGAATACACTATTTAAAGTTGCATAAGTGTTTTGTTTATTTAGACAGTAATAACCTGAAATGTAACAATCATTCATATTTTTAAAGGCTTATCAAGGCCGGAAAACTACACTATCAAGTAATATGGAGTAGTAAATCGGTCTGTCTACAAATTTTGTGTAATAGTGGTTGAATTATGGGCCACAATAATGTTACATTGGGCAAACATTAAATCCTCCTAATAACAAACAGGAGACGTTGAACGGAATTGGTCTAATGTTGGTGAATATTGCTGAATATTGACTTCAAGGTTTCTTTATAGTGTACAGTACCATATGCAGCACTATACACTCCATACCTTTTAACAGTTTTGAGCACTGTATATGCACAATAACGATGAAAAATATCCAGTCCGACCAGTTCGAACCTGGTACCACCAGGTTACGATCCCCAGTCGTAACGGATGAGCCATCGGGGCTGGCCGTCAGGACCGCAGACGATAGGCCAACATTAGACTGTCATTGGATCAATGCCTCGTGTTAGCTGAGATACCAAACCCACACAAACAACCCGTTGCTGTAATGAAACTGGGACAGGATCTCTATTAGAAATCGTTTACAATAAAATCTGATTTGTTAAATTATTTCATTTTACCACATTTCGCAATTTTTATTACCCCATGTGATGATTTGCGATAAAATAAAATAAAGTCTGATATTGTTTAGTAGCATTTTGACTATATTTTGAAATGCTAATGAGGTATCGAATAAAAAACTCCAAAATTGTATGTATTCCAAAAAAAGCCCAAATGAAAAGGATGGTTTACTACAATTTTGCACAGGAAGGGGAGAGTGGCTAAGTAGCAGTCCAAAGGCTGAGATACTGGCACACACATAAAATCACCATACCAATAGAGTCATTTTTCTTAAGTGAGTGATATTCCCCACACAGGATCCGAATTTAATAATGACATTATATGCTTATTTTCCCATATTGCACAAACTAATAATAAGATATGCCAAAATGACATGACAGAATAAACTGTGCACTGTGAGATGTACCTACATGTATCATCACATCAAAAATTATAATAATTTTGAACGTGTTCCATTATTTTTAAATGATGATCAGTAATCTTTCACTTGATTATAGGGACAGTGTGTATTACTCCACTGTGATCAGTTTTGTTTTGAAGGGGCAGCAATGTTTATAATTAGTGGCGTTTGAGGGTGGGGCTGCTGCCAAGAACTTGACTGTTAGATGATTCAAGGGGCAATGTAAATTAAAATTAAAATATAATTCATTCGAATATCGTTGATTTTGTTAGCACATCTTTTGACTTGTAATATTAATATAAATGATTGACCACTCTATGAATTAAACTATAACATCTAAGTGCAACACAATAATTAAGTCAATTGAAGTGTCTATTTCTAAACAACCGCTCATTTATGATGTCAAAATAATGGCTCAAAATGATGGGATATATATAATTACCATGTATGATTACTATGATATAATGTGATTCAGAATTTGATCTTCATAAACTGAAATAGTCACGATTAACTGGTATCGTAAACCACCTATAGGTCTACATATAAGTTACTTACTTTATGAAATTCTTGGTACAGCCAAACTCCACAATGTACAAATGCCTTGTGACTCGTGAGAAGTTCTACGCCCTAAGATAATATAAACTGCCGGTTGTAATTCTAATCAAATTAGGAAATTTAATTAGGTGATGTTTTGAGATAGCAACGCCCTCCATTGAAATAATTTAAATGACTGATTGATTGTCTTACATTTGAACTAAATGGTTTTGGAGATGTCCATTGTATTGATTAATTGGTTCTCTTTCATACAAATCATTTAACACAACAGTATATCTAATAAGAAAATTAACAACGTTTCAATTAAAAAAAAATTTGCGAACTTCCTTCAAATATCCTAAGTACACAAAACTGTTCGTTTGGTTTAACAATTGACCTTCTACTGGTGCATACACTGCCATGCAAAGCCAAAAAAATTATCTGCTTACCTTACAAGTAAGCGGATACTGCCATTTGGCTTTGCATGATGTATTTTTCTCTCAGTACTCACGATATATTGAACCAATGTAGTTATAGCGTTGAGCCACAGTCTACCATGTCTACGGGGGTTATCGTGGGCCATATTAACCTGGTAGCAGAATCTGAAAAATGCTCTAGAAATAGGTTTAGGGGTAACACTTTGTTACCATGTGGAAACTATTTTTTATTGTCTATTATGGTGTCAGGTGTAAGAAAAACGTGGTTTCCGTTTTGGCATGATGCATTTTTTTCATATTATAAAAATGCTTGTATGGGGGTACCCCCGAACCTGCCTAAATTTAGGGGGTTGGGTTATGTAAGCGTATTTCGTTTCTGTTATAATTTACCAATCAACGCATGTACAATATGCCTGATAACAGATAATTTAATGTCTCTTCTAATGATATACTGCACGTTGCCATGGAGTAAATTGTCATTTCTCCACAGTCGTTCAAACATAATTGTTATTACAAAATAATTATAATCAACAACAAAGCATACTCGTCAATTGAAACGGCTTGATACAACATAATTATTTGTCATATCTCATCTATATCTGGCCTATGTTTCCTGAGCCCAGACTATTATATGCTTGAAACTGAGTGGTATTTAGATTTATAAATGTTATAAAAAACATTATGGAAGATTATATTGCAACCTTTTATGAAAATGTGTGTATTTATCTCGAGATGAAATCTGAAACATTGAACTTTCCTCGGAATTTAAGTGTATAATTTCGTATCCACTTATTTTTACATAATTTTGGGTGTGCTGAATGCGAATCTGTCGAATACCATTCTAGACTTGATGTCCTTCAACTTTAAATTAGCAAAACAAACAAAAATCACCAAAATAAAGTATTTCCTTTTTTTGGGGAGGGGGGGGGGACATAAATACACAATTTCTGTTGTGTGCGTGATTTAGAGTTCAGACAAGTGTGTCTTATTTATTTCGATCAAAATGACCTATATTTGACCTTCAAATACTAAATGGTTACCACCAGCACACAAATTGAAGCGTTTTTAGTAATCTGAATTATAATTAAATAAAACTCATTTTTATGGAAATCTAGAAAAGTACACAATGTAAATTTGCTAATTTGAAGGTGAAGGTGAAGGTTACTAAATAGCGAATGTTATCCGACAGATTTGAGCTCAGCACACCCAAATTATGTAAAACCAAGTGGATAACAAATGATATACTAAGATGCCGAGCAAAGTTCAATGTTTCAGATTTCAACCAAGGTTAAATACAAACATATGTATAAAAAAAGGCTGCTATATTATTTCATGAAACGAAATATATGTCATTTAGAAATGTAAGCAACACTCATTTTTAAGCATACACATATCTTGTCATGAGCAAACATGTATCTATGTAAATTGGTTTCAAAGTTATCGCGAGAAATCAATTTTCGGCAATGGCTGCCTAATTAGCATTAAAATTATTATTATTTTTCACATTATGTGCTTTGATTTACATCTTAATCTTTGACCATAAAAATGTGCTAATAGACATCATATAAATCTGTCTATGGCAATTAGTTTTTTAGTTATCCAAGAAATCTTGTTTTTAGGCAATGTCTGCCTAATTTACATAATAATCAATAAAACAGCAACTTCCGGAAATGGGAACCGCACTTTTCTGAGTCCATGACTCTAAAAAAATGATTTCCGTGTGGTAACAAAAAATATCCCTACACTGTGAAATGTTTTTGCCACCAGACTATATTTTCAAATGATACAGCCCAAGAATTTCAGTAAGCCCTAGGCCAAAGGGGCTACATCTGAATCGTCTATGGATCGCCTGTAATACTTATGGACGCACCATTAGCTATCTAGGGGCTAGAGAAGTCGCCACAAAAGTCGAAGAAAAAGGTTGTGCAAATATGGGCAGAAATGTACTTTTATTCGAGTACATTACCATGTATTTGGTGATTTCACGCAAATACATTATAAGTACATCAGTTTTGTTATTAACTGTTCTTATATTTGACTTGATTATTTGCAGAATATACGTATTAATAAATAGGCAAAACAAATTATAATTAGTGTCCTTCAAATATTGTTTACATTTGTTTTCGCATTTTTTGTCTTTTATTAATTATAAATGATTGACCACTCCATCAATTAAACTACAACATGTAAGTTCAACAAAAATAATTAATTCAATTGTAGTTTATATTTAAAAACAATCGCGCATGGTGTCAACGTAATGGGTCAAAATAATGGAACATAACTAATTTCTATGATTACTCATTAATTATGTAATGCGATTCATAATCTGACGGAAATCACCCCTAAGTTACTTACTGTGTGACATTGTGAATAGAGAAGGCATAGGCTTTTTTGTTCTTCAATAAAACATTAAAAGTAAGTTTGTCTGAAGCTCACCGCCCAAAAACTCTCTTTGCCTATTTATTTTTCAAAAGGTAAAAAATATTTATTTATAAAACATTGAGAAAAAATATAATTTTTTTTTTAATTAGGAATTAATTTAATTCATTTTTAATAAATATTAAAACTTTAGGTTATTTTTTTGTAATTTCATTTTTTTATTTAGATGATTTTTTAAACTCTGAGCTATATCACTCCACATTTCCTTGAAATTTAGAAGCAGGGTCGAGTTCGTTGTCTCTTATGTAGGTCGTCGGTGTCTATGGTGCGAGCATCTGGTCTGGGGATATCCTAGAGATTTAGGAAATGCTCTTCTGGTAGCCAGGTATTGGTATTCACCCACCGACAACATATACAAAGCTAATTTGTCGTAGTGATGTTTGTAGACTCATCACTCACAATGGAAAACACTGAGTCCGTATTCTCGTACAAGGTCCGATATATTGTAGGCTTCTGATTGGCCGAGATGGCCATCTCGACCAATCAGAAGCCTTCGATATATCGTAACTTATACGAGAATACGGCTCCTGGACTTTGCTGCAAATTTTGTGTAGTTTCGTGAACAGCCATTAATTATACAAATCTGCATAACTCAGATGGACACAATAATGGAAGAGTTTGTTGAGCAAAATCACTACAGTGGTCTAGGCCCACATACTACCAATACTAGATTACAGTTTTAGAATAATCATAAATAATCTCTTGATAATTTTGTGTCAATGATGTGTCAATGCAGAAGACAACTTACCCAGAAATTTAACATGTTTGTATTACTCAGAGGGATTCAAAATTATTGAAAAAAAAATTGCTGAGCAAAATAAAACTCAGTTTAATTTGTTTGTGATTGTGTATGTATCCAAACGTCATAGAGGTCATTATTAGGGGTAAGACAGTAGTAAGCTATTACCATAGGTTATCATATAACATCATATAGAAGACCTATACTTAGTTTTCCAAGGCAGTTTTCTTCTGAAATAGGTTACATTTATTAATACAATTTGTGAGCTGGTTATGGAAGAGTATCGGATTTTTTTTACCTTGATGTGGTGTTTTTAGATCATAGAAAAAGGTTGTTAAGATCCCTGCCAGAACGACATTATTATCACCAGAAATATATTATGTACCACAAAGTTAGTCAGAAACTACATATCACATATAAATGTTGAACCACTAGTAAAGCATTGATGACACCCAACTGTTCATTACATCTAAAGTAAGAGATGCACAACATTCTATTGCTCAGGTTGATACATGTGTTGCTCCCCGGTGAGATAAAGCTCATTAAGTGATGAACGTTGGTGAATATTCATGAACATCCATGAACACTTGATGGTTCATCAAGCCAGTTCATCAAACACATGAACTGTTCATCAAAAACAGTTCATGACAAATCATGAATATTAATGAACACTTGATGAGCTAATGTTGTTCATGATTTAGTTCATGAAGTTCATATGGAGAGTTTAATGAACATTCATAATTGTTTAGGCCCTTGGTAGGATCAACTTAGTTCATTGCTTGTTAATGAAAGTTCATGAGAGAGTTTCATGAACGTTGATGAATCATTATTCATTTGATAAGTATTAATTCGGTTTATGGCTAGTTCATGAAAGTTCATGAGGGATTGTTTCATGAGCTGTGAAGAATTGTTATGAACTTGATTAGTCTCATTATTTAGTTCATGATTGTTCGTTAAAGTTTATCACTTTGATGAATTATTAGGAACCTCATAAGTCATAAATATTTGTTTGGCTTTTAGGCGGATTCATAGAAATGTTGATAAAAAATATTTTTTTAAATCTAAAAACTCCGAAAAAAATAAAACCATGATCTGGGAGATACACTACTTCATTACAAAACTAAAAACGAAAATTGATGTCATCCCAAGAAGAATTTAATTATGGCCAAATGACTAGAAGCTAGCCCCACTTCTCCTCGTCATCCCCTGCATGCTATATAAACTGATGGGACTAATTATAGTCCAATCAGGAAATTTAGCGATGATGCTGATGCTAGGAAGTAGCAACTCTTCGACTAAAATAAATCTAATGATTAGAACTAATTGATAGAATATTTTTAATTGCGACACTACAAAAACAGCCCCGATTAGCTGATGACATCTGACTTGTCGCTCAGAGATTTCTATTGATTAATTAGTCCATCGTTTTTCTTTAATCTGAATCATTTAGCACAACAATAGATTTAATTAAATAAAAAAGATTACCATGAGTATCTATGATGTATTTTATTTTTTATAGTATTGTATGGATGTGGCAGAATATCGTAACTCACCCCACAATCAAAATATGTCACTTTACCACATGAAATATCTGATCCAACTTCTTTGAATAAAAAGAGAGATAATCTATCATAATAAATATGTTCTAAGCTTTTATTTGAGCTATCATACTTGTGTGTTCAACCCTTTCCTTTCAGCACGGGACCGACTTTAGACGTCACAATCTGACGTCTTAAAACTTGAAATTCTGACGGCTAAAATCAATCGCTGGACTGTAAGAATAAAACTATTTATAGTGGCCGTGGGTCCATAATATAGGTATTTAAATGAAACGGAAATACATAACTAAGACATTTATGATGATTTTATATTCAAAAAACCCTTTGATCACTAATAATATTAAGGGTTGATAAAACCGGACCAATCCCTTTTATCTTGAGGTGGGAATTGTGGACAAAATGAGAGCTGCGTTTCAGGAGGGTTGATGCTGAATCATTTTAACCCTTCAAGCCAAACATATGTATAAAAAAGGCTGCTATATTATTTTATGAAACAAAATATATGTCATTTAGAAATGTAAGCAACACTCATTTTTAAGCATACACATATCTTGTCATGAGCAAGCATGTATCTATGTAAATTGGTTTCAAAGTTATCGCGAGAAATCAATTTTCGGCAATGGCTGCCTAATTAGCATTAAAATTATTATTATTTTTCACATTATGTGCTTTGATTTACATCTTAATCTTTGACCATAAAAATGTGCTAATAGACATCAGATAAATCTGTCTATGGCAATTAGTTTTTTAGTTATCCAAGAAATCTTGTTTTTAGGCAATGTCTGCCTAATTTACATAATAATCAATAAAACAGCAACTTCCGGAAATGAGAACCGCACTTTTCTGAGTCCATGACTCTAAGAAAATGATTTCCGTGTGGTAACAAAAAATATCTCTACACTGTGAAATGTTTTTGCCACCAGACTATATTTTCAAATGATACAGCCCAAGAATTTCAGTAAGCCCTAGGCCAAAGGGGCTACATCTGAATCGTCTATGGATCGCCTGTAACACTTATGGACGCACCATTAGCTATCTAGGGGCTAGAGAAGTCGCCACAAAAGTCGAAGAAAAGGTTGTGCAAATATGGGCAGAAATGTACTTTTATTCGAGTACATTACCATGTATTTGGTGATTTCACGCAAATACATTATAAGTACATCAGTTTTGTTATTAACTGTTCTTATATTTGACTTGATTATTTGCAGAATATACGTTTAATAAACAGGCAAAACAAATTATAATTAGTGTCCTTCAAATATTGTTTACATTTGTTTTCACATCTTTTGTCTTTTATTAATTATAAATGATTGACCACTCCATCAATTAAACTACAACATGTAAGTTCAACAAAAATAATTAATTCAATTGTAGTTTCTATTTAAAAACAATCGCGCATGGTGTCAACGTAATGGGTCAAAATAATGGAACATAACTAATTTCTATGATTACTCATTAATTATGTTATGCGATTCATAATCTGACGGAAATCACCCCTAAGTTACTTACTGTGTGACATTGTGAATAGAGAAGGCATAGGCTTTTTTGTTCTTCAATAAAACATTAAAAGTAAGTTTGTCTGAAGCTCACCGCCCAAAAACTCTCTTTGCCTATTTATTTTTTAAAAGTTAAAAAATATTTATTTATAAAACATTAAGAAAAAAAAATTTAAAAAAATTTAATTAGGAATTAATTTAATTCATTTTTAATAAATATTAAAACTTTAGGTTATTTTTTTGTAATTTAATTTTTTTATTTAGATGATTTTTTAAACTCTGAGCTATATCACTCCACATTTCCTTGAAATTTAGAAGCAGGGTCGAGTTCTTTGTCTCTTATGGAGGTCGTCGGTGTCTATGGTGCGAGCATTTGGTCTGGGGATATCCTAGAGATTTAGGAAATGCTCTTCTGGTAGCCAGGTATTGGTATTCACCCACCGACAACATATACAAAGCTAATTTGTCGTAGTGATGTTTGTAGACTCATCACTCACAATGGAAAACACTGAGTCCGTATTCTCGTACAAGGTCCGATATATTGAGAATACGGCTCCTGGACTTTGCTGCAAATTTTGTGTAGTTTCGTGAACAGCCATCAATTATACAAGTCTGCATAACTCAGATGGACACAATAATGGGAGAGTTTGTTGAGCAAAATCACTACAGTGGTCTAGGCCTACATACTACCAATACTAGATTACAGTTTTAGAATAATCATAAATAATCTCTTGATAATTTTGTGTCAATGATGTGTCAATGCAGAAGACAACTTACCCAGAAACATGTTTAGATTCAAGATTAGATTCAAGATTATTTATTGTCATAAATGCATATCAACAAAAACATTAACAAAATCACATTAATCATGTTAATACACTGAAAATCTGGAAATCTAACATATTAAACTGAACAATATTATAGAAAATATGAAATATCTGTATTAACAATATACAGAACAAAATTGAAAAGCAAAATGACAAAAAGGACAGAATATCGGGTGACATTATATGCCCTCTCATTAATTACAAAAATAATATGTCGACTCCTAGGAAACAAAAGGCTATATCTCCCTCTCGTTAAAGTGGTAGACACATCCCCGTGGATCCACAAAAACGACAATACATGTGCAATGTGCATAAAAACGTGCAATGAAATAAATAATAAGTTATTAAGTAATTAACAAATTCAGTCATAAGCAGTATCATATCTAAGGAGTTCTACTATTAGGAATATTATGGTATAATAAATATTTTTTAAGTTTATATTTAAAGGTACATATTGAACAATTGGTATCTAGATTGACAGATATATGATTCCATATTGGTATAGCAGCAGTTCTAATAGACTGTTCAGATAATTTGGTTTTATGCTTACAAGTTACACGTAGATTATGAGCATGTCTAGTTGGATAGTTATGAACATCAGAATGTTTTACAAACATGTCGCTAAATAAAGAAGGTAACAATTGCATCTCCATTTTGTACATAAATAAAGACACTTTAAACTCATATATCTTATAAATATTCAGTATATTTAATGCATGGAAGATTGGTTGGGTGTGGGCTAAATATGAGGCTGATTTAATTATTCTAACAGCCCTTTTCTAAACTTTAAATAGAGATTTAATAGATTTATCACTAGCTCCACCCCATACTTCAATGCAATAATTAATATATAGATAGACAAAGCTATTATAAAGTGTAACCAAAGTCGATGTTTTCAATACACGTCTAGCTTTACATAAAATTCCAATTCCTCTCGAGATTTTTGTTTTTACGGTGTTAATATGTTCCGCCCAATTTAGGAATTCATCAATAATGACCCCAAGAAATTTCGTAGATTTAACTTTGTTTAATGTTTGGTTATTAATCTTGACAGTGTTTATTTCAATTGGATAATTCTTGATCGATCGGAATACAATATATTGAGATTTTTTAATATTTAAAGACAATTTGTTACAGTTTAACCATTGTAATACTTTTGCCAATTCATCATTCATATTGTGTATTAATACATTAATGTTCTTCCCAATCAGAAATAAGCAGGTATCATCGGCATACAATATGGGTAATAAAACAGAGGATACTTCAACAATATCGTTCACATATAACAAAAATAGCAAGGGTCCAAGTATAGATCCTTGGGGCACACCACAAGTGATATCGTTCATATCTGAACAATGATTATTAAAAGAAACAAACTGTTTTCTATTATACAAATAACTTTCAAGCCAATCATGAGCAATTCCTCTGATACCATACTTATATAATTTATTTAGTAAAATAGTATGATCGACCGTATCAAAAGCTTTACTGAAATCAAGAAAGACTCCTAAAACAAGGTTACCTTCACTTATAGCTGTAGCAATTTTATCTGTGAGCACAATTAGGGCAGAATTCGTTCCATGTTTTCCTCTAAAACCAAACTGGTATTTATAAAGTATATTATGTTTCGTGATAAAATTAAACAGTCTGTTATACAATATACGTTCGAAAATTTTGGAGAACACTGTTAACACAGAAACAGGCCTATAGTTACTTATAATCATATTGTTATCACCTTTATAAATAGGGATAACACGAGCAGTTTTTAGTTCACTTGGAAATACACCTTGTGAAATAGACAAATTCAAAATATGTACGAGTTGTTCAATATATAATGAAAATGTGTCCTTTATTACCTTGGAATGTATTCCATCCCATCCTGGGCTAGATATTTTCAATGCATTTGTATGCGTTTGTATTACTCAGTGGGATTCAAAATTATTGAAAAAAAAATTGCTGAGCAAAATAAAACTCAGTTTAATTTTTTTGTGATTGTGTATGTATCCAAACGTCATAGAGGTCATTATTAGGGGTAAGACAGTAGTAAGCTATTACCATAGGTTATCATATAACATCATATAGAAGACCTATACTTAGTTTTCCATGGCAGTTTTCTTCTGAAATAGGTTGCATTTAATAATACAATTTGTGAGCTGGTTATGGAGGAGTATCGGATTTTTTTTTACCTTGATGTGGTGTTTTTAGATCATAGAAAAAGGTTGTTAAGATCCCTGCCAGAACGACATTATTATCACCAGAAATATATTATGTACCACAAAGTTAGTCAGAAACTACATATCACATATAAATGTTGAACCACTAGTAAAGCATTGATGACACCCAACTGTTCATTACATCTAAAGTAAGAGATGCACAACATTCTATTGCTCAGGTTGATACATGTGTTGCTCCCCGGTGAGATAAAGTTCATTAAGTGATGAACGTTGGTGAATATTCATGAACATCCATGAACACTTGATGGTTCATCAAGCCAGTTCATCAAACACATGAACTGTTCATCAAAAACAGTTCATGACAAATCATGAATATTAATGAACACTTGATGAGCTGATGTTGTTCATGATTTAGTTCATGAAGTTCATATGGAGAGTTTAATGAACATTCATAATTGTTTAGGAACTTGGTAGGATCAACTTAGCTCATTGCTTGTTAATAAAAGTTCATGAGAGAGTTTCATGAACGTTGATGAATCATTATTCACTTGATAAGTATTAATTCGGTTTATGGCTAGTTCATGAAAGTTCATGAGGGATTGTTTCATGAGCTGTGAAGAATTGTTATGAACTTGATTAGTCTCATTATTTAGTTCATGATTGTTCGTTAAAGTTTATCACTTTGATGAATTATTAAGAACCTCATAAGTCATAAATATTTGTTTGGCTTTTAGGCGGATTCATAGAAATGTTGATAAAAAATATTTTTTTAAATCTAAAAACTCCGAAAAAAATAAAACCATGATCTGGGGGATACACTACTTCATTACAAAACTAAAAACGAAAATTGATGTTATCCCAAGAAGCTGCTTTATTGTAATAAATTTAATTATGGCCAACTGACTAGAAGCTAGCCCCACTTCTCCTCGTCATCCCCTGTATGCTATATAAACTGATGGGACTAATTATAGTCCAATCAGGAAATTTAGCAATGATGCTGATGCTGGGACGTAGCAACTCTTCGACTAAAATAAATCTAATGATTAGAACATCTGACTTGTCGCTCAGAGATTTCTATTGATTAATTAGTCCATCGTTTTTCTTTAATCTGAATCATTTAGCACAACAATAGATTTAATTAAATAAAAAAGATTACCATGAGTATTTATGATGTATTTTATTTTTTATAGTATTGTATGGATGTGGCAAAATATCGTAACTCACCCCACAATCAAAATATGTCACTTTACCACATGAAATATCTGATCCAACTTCTTTGAATAAAAAGAGAGATAATCTATCATAATAAATATGTTCTAAGCTTTTATTTGAGCTATCATACTTGTGTGTTCAACCCTTTCCTTTCAGCACGGGGACCGACTTTAGACGTCACAATCTGACGTCTTAAAACTTGAAATTCTGACGTCTAAAATCAATCGCTGGACTGTAACAATAAAAAACGGAAATGAAAATGAAACGGAAATACATAACTAAGACATTTATGATGATTTTATATTAAAAAACCTTTTGATCTCTAATAATATTAAGGGTTGATAAAACCAGACCAATCCCTTTTATCTTGAGGTGGGAATTGTGGACAAAATGAGAGCTGCGTTTCAGGAGGGTTGATGCTGAATCATTTTAACGCTTCAAGCCATCACGGTGCACTAAAGCATCATTTTACATCGCTGAAAACAGACTTAATTTTCATACAACCAAGGGTTTCAGAACGAACATTTCCATTAAACTGGTTCACCAATACATGGCAATTTTCTTTAATTTTTAGGCCACATCAAATCATCTTCATCGACTTGTAGTGGATGAAGATGGCAATGGTAAACTCAGGCTCGAAAGGGTTATCCCTTACAACACTGACTACAGCAGACATTCTGTGTTTTTATTAGCACATGTATAACCAGTTGTTAAAAATAAAATATGCTTTCAATCTTGAACCATTGAAATATGTTGAGACTTGAATTTCGCAAATCACACACATTTTCAGCTACTTGAAGTTATGGATCGCGGTAGCGAGACACAATTTGTGTCTCATAACCGAGACACAATTACAAATGACTGAAAATTTAAATTGAATATCTCCGTGCCCTAGGGATTAAGATCACAGAGTTGTTAAACAGGGTCACCATGGCCTCCAACTGTTACATATTATGTCAACATGATCAGGTTGTATCTAAAAGATCATATCTTAAATAATAGCTTATAGCAAACTGCCAGAAAAGCTGATAGCATTTATTTTCATAGTAATCAAGTAGAAAAAAGGTATATCGCTCAAGGTAAATTGTTACTATCGTCAGATTCACAATAAATTCACAGGGTTCAATGAATTTCGCGGAGTTTGAGTCAGTTATCAATCAATTTTTAGGGAATTTCACTCACATTCAGGGTTCATCACAGTGCCGGCACTGCCGGTTGCCCGACCTCTGTGAGGCCCGTCAAGCATATTACTGAATTAAAAATATTATAATAAAATGAAAAGTTGTAACATTGCTGTAGCAGACATCTCCAGACATTGCAATTAACATCATCGTATGGTCACTTGGAATAACCCTTTACGAGAGACTTCAACAATGTTTTTATATTTAAGTAAATATTTTATTGTTTTGTCGTTGTCAGCCAATTAAAACTGCACGAAGCAGTAATAATATATATTTCTGGATATTTTATTTTAAAAGATTACAGTTATGGCTACAGGTACAATACGGTCTCAAATAGGCCTATATGTATATTTTACGATAACCTTTACTGCTTAGCAGTGAAACATCAATATATTATGGCAATTTATATTGGAATATCTATATCCAAATGCTAACATATGGGGGGGGGGGCAATAATGGCATGTTTAAATCGCCTTCAAAACAGTACATGCCGTGTCTCATGTCCCACGAAACTAGGATGCCAAGCCAACTGTTACACAGCTTGTTGATCCAATATTGGCCTACTGTTGAGCCAGCGACGCAAATGGCGGCCCAACAGTGGGCCAATATTACATCAACAATATTGGATCAGCATCTCGTGTTTTCAAGAATAATATATCTATAGATATTATATAATAGGAGGGACGCTCCTCGCGATGATCAACAGTTACTGTTTGCACAGCTATCAGGCGCGACTGCTAATTGCAGCAGTTGCTATTTGTCTAATCTGCTATATGCCTAAGACAATGTGAATGTACAATGTGTAGGGCCAATATATGTATATATGTATACAAACCTAATTTTGCTCAGATTTGATAAAGTAGAACAGACATTCTTGAACACAATATGAATAAATAAAACTAAGTAAATTTCAATGGCAGTTCTTGTTATCTATAGTTTGCTATAGTATGTCATTATTATTATTAAGAATTTCTAAGATAATTTTAATCACCCGTAATCGTGACTGTAATCACGAAATATGATTATTGTAATCGTAATCATAATCGTAATCGAAAAAATAGAGTGTAATCAAAATCGTAATCGATAATTTTTGATGACATGTAATCATAATCATAATCGTAATCGATAATTATAATGACGAATAATCGTAATCATAATTGTAATCGATAAATAAAAATGACATGTAATCATAACCGTAATCGAAATCATCAATTGTAATCGACCCCAACCCTGGTATGTGTAAATGCTTGGTCTGAAATTAAACAAGTATGAGTAATTTTCAACAACTTGAGGTTGTGGATCGCAGTAGCGAGACATAACCTCAAGTTATTTGAATACAGTAACTTAGCATTACAGGGGTTAACTCATATTTTAAGGGCCTAATAATTTAGTCATTTGTTGAACACCGCCAGTTATTCATATTCTACATAAAATGTGACAAAAGCACCACACCCACACGTACATGGGTACTATGGTACACAGACTTTTCGCCCCATAGTAAGTTCGCACCATTTTTAGTGGAACGTTTCGCACCCAACTCATACTTAGGAAAGATTTTTCACCCCCTCCCCATAATTAGGAAAGGCATTTCGCCCCCGTCTTCATAGTTCAGGAAGACGTTTCGCACCCAAACCATATTTCAGAAAGACGTTTCGCACCCAAACCATATTTCAGAAAGACGTTTCGCACCCAAACCATATTTCAGACGTTTCGCACCCATTTCATTATTAGGAAAGACGTTTCGACCCCTCTTCATATTCTGGAAAGACGTTTCGCCCCCTAATCAGAAAGACGTTTCGCCCCCTATAGTCATAATTTGGAAAGACGTTTCGCACCCTTTTCATAATTAGGAAAAACTTTTCGCTTGCTATTCATAAATCAGCATGATATTCATTTTTAAGAAAGACGTTTCGCACCCTAATCATAAAACAGCATAAAATTGTGCAGATTGCCGTCCCATTTATTATTAGGAAAGACATGTGTGTGTGCTCACTTAGGCTACCTTGCTGTTCATGCATTTTACTATAACTTACTGTTTTCATTCCTTGATTCAGCCACTTCTTTAATTTATTGTGCTATCGATATGATCGCCGATCTAAACTTGAAACAAAAATAATTTAATGCAATATTGTAAGTTGTATTACATTAACTTATATAAATTTGAAGGCTGATTATTTATTTTTAGAAATATATATAGGGGCTAGGTAGGCCTATCTTAATTAGGGGAGGGGGCGAAACGTCTTCTCTTGGGTGTGAAACGTCATATACGAACGGTGGCGAAACGTCTTCTATAGGGTGCGATACGTCCTATGAGAACGGGGGCGAAACGACTTGCCAAGGGTGCGAAACTTCCTATAAGAATAGGGGCGAAACGTCTCACATAAGGGTTCGAAATGTCTTACTTGAGAGAGGGGGCGAAACGTCTTTCCAAGGGGACGAAACGTCTTCCCAAGGGGGCGAAACACCTCAATAAGGGGCGAAACGTCTCAATAGGGGGGGGGGAACGTCCCAAATAAGGGGCGAAACGTCTCACATAGGGGGCTAAACGTCTTCCGTTGGTGCGAAACGTCCCACAGGGGAGCGAAACGTCTTAAACTAGGACAAGTCGTCACGGCGACGGGGGCGTAGCGTCTTGAAGATGGGTGCGAAACGTCTTGGGGGGGGGGGCGAAACGTCTATGATGCGAAATGTCTTGGAGCTACGTACATGTACATATAGTGCTTGTATCGAATTATACGTGCTTCCCTTTATATCAGCATACTCGTTTCATCTTCAGGTGTTACATAATTGTATCATAAAGACGACATAGTTCCGTGTGTGTCATAATCTTTAGTACTGTTCTATTGTCAGATTGCTTTGAAATATCTTTTATTCTCACATTATCGAGTCAAATGGATTTTTTTCAAAATGTGACAAATATGTACAGTGGCCTATGTCGACAAAAATGCTGATCTAAAATATTTAGGGAATTGGTCTGATGTCTGCCACCATTTTGCTCTAATGCAGTATTATCCCAGCACACACAAAACATGTGTATAACATTTATACAGCGTCGGCCCAACGTATTCGACGTTGGGCCAACATTGTATAAATGTTATGCAAATGTTTTGTGTTTACTGGGATAACCCGTGTATCTCATTCCCTCTGAGATGAAGTATGAAATTGGCTTCTCATTGGAGTGGTCAATACTGGCCTTTAAAGCCAAAAGACGAATAAGCAGCTATTACCTTTTAGCTTCGTACGACAGAATAGATGCCGGAGATCGATTTGCAGAAATACCTTATTATGTGAATTTGAAAAAAATCAACATTATATACCTTTTCACACATGTATATGTTTATTAGATAACGCGACATAAGAACCTTATTACGCTGTACATTTATAAATCTTACAAGCACAGAAACAAACATAATATTGTTATCTAGGCTCATAGAATTTGAGTGCAGATATTTACTCTTATAAATCTACTTCAAGCTAAATTAACAATCTACCATGATATACCATTTGAATTATATAAAAAATATGAGCTTTGTTTCTGGCTTAGAAAATATATTATTATTGTTTCATTTAGCTCAATAATTGCACTCAATCTGCATTTTCTGCCGTTTGTGAATCCAGGTAACAGTATCTGGGCACGTATTATCGTACAAGTTACTATAGATCGTAGACTTCGGATTGGTCGAGATGGCCATCTTGGTCGAGATGGCCATCTGGACCAATCCAAAGCCTACGATCTATCCAAGCTTGTACGCGAATACGGGCTATAATTACTGTAGGGAATAACATTTCAAAATTCATAATTATCAGCATGAAATGAACATTGGATTAACGTGCCTGTTGGAACAACACTTGGACTCCTGCGTAGAAGTCCAGCTCAGACTAACACTGACGCTGTTACTACCAGCAACAAGTTATTATTAGCTAATCCTCATTTATATTTACATGTAAAATCCGATGAACTTATCAGATTGGGCGCAAAAAGAATTATTTAAAGAACAATGCCTGTTCTTTTCAAGAACAAGGCCTGTTTTTTGGCAGCTTTATATTCAGTTGTTTTATTAATCATTTTAAATGCATAAATCCAGATTGTGTCATTAACCCTTTGACTTCCAGGCCGGGGTGCATGCCAAGATCCAGATATACTGGTGTAGGAGTTCTATTTTTCGTCATTTGAAGCTGGAATTGCTAACGCAATTTCCAGCTTCAAATGACGAAAAATACATAAATGTAGTATATATTTGACGAAAATTTGTGTCATTTTATGGTTCCGTTCATTGACGAATGACGACGGAAATTTCCGTCACGTATGGTAGTGAAAAGGTTAAGATAATAGGATACGTTTGCAGTTTCTCTGTCGTTATTATAAGTCTTTATTTACATATCAAGAAGGTTGTTTAGACCACCAACGAATGCACATAGCACAAATAAAGGAATACACAACAATGCTACATCGAAGGCAATATCGAAGGCAATAGTTTTAAAATTAAGAGGCACACTTATATGACTCTAAATCCCTTTCAAGATATCCTACAAAAACGGTACATGTATTAACATCTTAAAAATATTTAATTATGGCCTAATGCGCAAGACAATCATTTAGTGTCACAAGGAAAACAGTCAAATTGGGGCGATATGATGTTCCATGGAAACGCATTTACATTCATTCATCTGAAACTAAATTACAACAGTGGAGGACAAAGACAGTATACAAACAGATAGGTATATATTTTTGAAACAATTATGTAGTTCATGTAGACAAAAGGGCAATAGCTGATTACAGTCAAATAAACAGTCACTGTCTTATGGCTTTGCTTAGCCAAATACACGTTACGGGAACAGCTGTAGTCATGAAAATGACTGAACAGCTGGGACGTGCTTGTTTTACTTCTAAATTAAATTAGAAGATCTTAGGCACCAATAAGCTATGTTGACATAGCCTAGCAAAACATTGGCTATGGCGAACATTACATCATAATATCAGCCACTTAATCAGTGGTCACGTTTAAAAATTTGTCAACGAATTTGTATCGAAAAGCAATACCAGTGTTCAGCATTGATCACTTTGCATTTTTGTCATCCTGAGCTATTTAAAGCTCGAACAATTATGTAGAATACAACAACGCGTTGTTGTATTCTACAACAATGCGTTGTTGTATTCTACATAATTGTTCAACTCTGGACAACAATAAACCAGCATTGGGTCATCACCATGGATATCATGGGCAGGAAAAGGAGTTAGGAGTCTTTTTTTGGCATCAGCGTGCCGGTAAATTCCACGCAGTCGTCGTCCACTATGATGCCCACTATGTGATGGCGGTCTTCGCTGATCTTGCAGCTGAGATTACTGATCCCGGTCAGGGGGTCCCGCGTCTTCTGCCCTCCCTGAATGTCACAGACGTACATGTTCCCGTCCTCATCAAACATCGCGTAGTTGTACTGGTCCACCTCGCCTTTGGGCAGGTACTTGAAGATGCGGAAGTTGATGTACCCTGAAATGTAGAGAGGGCATAATAAAATTGAATGAATGAATGAATGAATGAATGAATGAATGAATGAATGAATGAATGAATGAATGAATGAATGAGCGAGCGAGCGAACGAACGAACGAACGAACGAACGAACGAACGAACGAACGAACGAACGAACGAACGAACGAACGAACGAACGAACGAACGAACGAACGAACGAACGAACGAACGAACGAACGAACGAACGAACGAACGAACGAACGAACGAACGAACGAACGAACGAACGAACGAACGAACGAACGAACGAACGAACTAACTAACTAACTAATTAACTAATTAATTAATTAATTAATTAATTAATTAATTAATTAATTAATTAATTAATTAATTAATTAATTAATTAATTAATTAATTAATTAATGGATTCAATGGTTCAGTGTTGGAACGCCATACCAGACGTATGTGCAACAACTAACATTGAACTAATGCTTGTAACCTTACCTCGTTGAAAAATCCAAAATGGCGTTCAAAATAGTGCAGTCACACACGGTTGCTGTCGCATGCAGTGCAATATGGAGGCTAGTGTTTACACAAAACCATGGCAGTTACATGCAGTGTGTCTAAGCAGCCAGCGTGATATAGCGTCCTCTTCTGTCGTATCTACTTAGGTGCATTGTTAGAACTTAGCAGCTTATCACATTCAGATTGTCACCAAAGCTTCCCAGCAAACACGAGGCGGTCAGCCTCCACTGGCTCAATGTTGGGCCATCGTCGCAGGCTGAACGCCTCACGTTCGCAGGGTCATTTACTAAGTATAGAATTAAATACTTGCGTAACGTAACGTGCGCATGGCATATAATTATGTTTGCAACGCCAAAAATCACACAACATATGAAAACTACAAAATTATAAGCAAAGGAACACAAATTACAATAAAAATTATTCTATGCACCATAGGTAGCATGTATTTACATGATTATGAGCACAGTTACTCACCCGTGCTTACTGACAAAGAACTCATAGCTTGTTTATGAAATTAATATTAACTTAATCGGGTAATAATATTACAAAATACGCATTAGGCCTACTTGATTGAATTTTAATGAATGATATTCGGTTGCTGTAGCAATTATACAGCTTGTAATACATACCAGTGGAAATTATAATGTAAAATATAACTTGGAAACATTAAGTACATTTATGTTTTATTAACCAAACAATGATTTACAAATATATTCAAGAATTATCCTGTTCCGAAAAGCCCAAAAGCAGTGGCTTGAAAAATAAGCCGTTTCTTACTTCAAGATAAGCAGTTGTCGTATTTTGGCCTTGCACAGTAGCGCTGTGATTGCGTGTACTTTGTAGTGCAAGACAAAAGGCTGTATCTCCTTTATACTTTACAAATCAGCAGCTACTGACTTTTGGCTTTGCAGGGAGGTACTTTCTGTACAGCATATAAATCCAGCAATGATGACTTGCTAGTTAAAAGGTTAAAGGTGATCTATCACACCTTATATGGTATGAATAATTGTGTCCTTATATGGATTGATTGGCTAACATGTGACCCTCTCATATATATAGGGGTAATTGGCTATCATGTGACCCTCTCAGAGAGGGTCACATGATAGCCAATCACCCCATATAAGAAAACACTTGTGCTCCATCTTGTGGCAACTTAGATTTATTTGTCATAAATTTATTTATACTATATAAAGGGTGATAGATCACCTTTAAGAGCGCCAATTTTGAAGTTAGCTCTTTCTGCGCGGGGATCGACTTTACACGACAGAATGTGACGTTTCGATTTCGGGCGTCAGAATCTGACGTCTATAGACGTCGGATTCTGACGACTGAAGTCAAACTCCGCACTGAAAGAGTAAAATATATTTATTATGGCCATGGACCCATAACATGGGTATTCAAATGAAGCAGAAACAGTTAACTAAGATATTTATGATGATTTCAGATTAAAAACACATTATTTTGTTCTCTTGGTCTATATAAATATATTTAATCTTTTTATGGGTTAACCCTTTAACCGCCAAATTATTCAATCTGAATCTTCACTCACTTGAAGTTGTGTTTCGCTAACGCGATCCACTGCTTCAAGTGAGTGAAAATTATTCAAATTTGACAAAATGGAGACCATCTGTTTTCAAATATTGCTGATTGATGTCACATTTTACCTTTAACATGTTTAAAAGGTGGTACTTAATGTACTAATAAAAAATGAAAACCCGAATATTTGCGACACCGGCGGTTAAAGGGTTAAAGGGTGCAGCTTACTTCTAAGAGCGCATGATACACCCTGTAATCACAAGGAAACGGTCAGAGTAGCTTGTTGAATATATCATTTATGAAGTGTGCAACGTTTTATCGCAACATTCCACTGATTAACCCTTAAAGCGTCAACTGTTTATCCACCTTTTATCTCCCTCGTCGCATTTATCCACCACGTCGCATTTAACCCTTTAACCGCCGGTGCCGCATATATTCGGGTTGTCATTTTTTATTAGCACAATAAGTACCACATTTTAAATATGTTAAAGATAAAATGTGACATCAACCAGCAAGATTTGAAACGCGTTGACCTCCATTTCGTCAAATCTGAATAATTTTCACTCACTTGAAGTTGAGGATCGCGTCAGCGAGACACAACTTCAAGTGGGTGAAAATTTAAATTTAATAACTTGGCGGTTAAAGGGTTAAACTATTTGCGTCTGTCTACTCGGGTATTTCATAAAGTCAGGGTAATTTTATTCATCTTAAAGTGCGAATCGCTGCAGCAATGCCCATCACAAGATGAATAAAAATGAGGTACACAACTGAGTGGTGCCAGGAGGGGTGATTTGATATGTTGACATAAAGGACTGGGGCTTCAAGGGTTAACCTGTGAAATGATAATTAGGGTCAACACTCCTCTGTAGAACACAATTGGCACACCATTTTAGCAATATAAACACACAGGGACTTTACAATAAAAAGAACTAATGAATAGATTCTAAGAAAAAGAAAATAATGTCATAAGTGCTGAAATTCTTGGTAATCTAGAAAAAACAGACAAAAACATTTTCGTTATTATTATAATTATTCGTTTCACTTGCCCTAATCACAGAATATTATCTAACTATTCCATATACCTGCACTGATACAAATGCAGTACTGCTTTTTTTCAACATTCAATTTTCAGACAATATTTGTATAAGAAGAACAACAATTGACATAAGGAATGTTCCTTCTTTACAAACACCTTAAGCTTTTTAAATGTACAGAAAACGCACTTATCTATTGCGATTTGCAATAATATCCCACAACAAAATAATATGGCCATACTACATTCGGAAATAATAACGACAACCGCCACACACGAGTATTATAAATCACACAAAACGGACACATTTTTACATCTTATTTTGATAAACTACGAGAGAATCTTGTCCAGCCATCATATGTTTTTTTTGTCAGATTGTGTCGGACCCAGCTCTCTCTCAGCTTATTCTGCATGCCTTAGGAACTGCTCGTGGTTCACGGAAACAATAATACCTCTTACCAGTCCCAATGCTGGTTTAATGTTGGGACAGCGTCTGTGATGCGTCACAAACTAGGACAGAGAAGTAAATTATAATTATATTTCTGTTCAACAATCAGGAAAACCGCATTTCCACGTGACGTCAATAACCGTGGATGCTGTGGTTTTAGAATATAGTGGTGTTGAAATTCAGCCATGGAAATTATATTTTACGTGAACAAAAGCAGTTCCAAAAGCAGAAGCAATCTGTGCAGGAGCACGCTGCAGGAGATGTAGTGGTGGCTTTTGGTCAGGGCGATAATTCAACAAGTAGGCCTACAGTGCCACGGAGTCGGCAGAGTCTGCAAAAAGTTAGCAGAAGTAGGCAGCCACAAAGGCACAGAAGTAACACAGCGACATTCCAGGAAGACAAAAGAAGCTGGTACTACGTTGGCGTAGTGTTGGACCGCCGCCGCCGTCTGCGACGGCGGTCCAACACTACGCCAACGTAGTTTTCTGGTCCTAAGCAATATCCCAGCTGACACAAGACGTGAGAAGCTGGAACCTCGGAAGAGACACAGTGTCAATCGTCTGGTTCGTTGAGGGGACCTGTGTATAACACACAGTCGTCATCCACGATAATTCCGACGATGTGCTGACGATCTTCGCTTATTTTGCAGCTGAGATTGCCGATGCCTTTCAGCGGGTCGTAGGAAGGACATCCGTCACGAATATCCACCTTGTACAGGTTGCCATCCTCGTCAAAAAGAGCGTAGTTGTAGTGACTGGGACCTCCCTTGGGCAAGTAGCGAAAGATATGACAGTTGATGAAGCCTGAAATTAATAGTTATGTAGCGGTATTTAAAAAACGGATTTGTTACTGAATATACCAAGCTATGCTTACACATACTTAGATCTATGCTATACTAATAGCGTTAATGTGTTATGTCATTATTGTTATATTAACTCTTGCGCCGCTTATAAAGCGACTATGGTTGTTTTTAATTTGTTTTGTCAACCGATTAAATCACTGTTATGGTTATTGGAAACAAAATGCGTGTTTAAACAGCAAGATTTGCAACAGTTTGGTCCCAAATTGAACAAATACAAGTAATTTAAGTTGTGAGTCACGGTAGCGAGACACAACTTCAAGTGGGTGGAAATTTAAATTATTTAATTTAGCAGTGTAAGAAGGGTTAATTGTATGCTAAGCCTCGTTTGTAGAAAAGAATACCCAAAATGTCTTTTCAATCAAGCTGAGCACTTGTATCTACATTCAGAATACCTCAAGAGCAGGGCCCGTATTCTCGTACAAGCTACGATATATCGTAGGCTTCGGATCAGTCGAGATGACCATCTTGACCAATTCGAAGTGTGCGACATATCGTAATTTGTACGATAATACGGGTCCTGACCACTCGAATTGATGCTCCAATGGGAAGTGCAAAAATCGATTTCTATAGTGGGTGAGATTGTAGATCAAAAGGAACCGATATCATAGGGCCATACCCAGGCAAATGTCATGTTTTTGTTTCAGCTCTGATATATCTTTTTGAGTGTTTGAATGAATAAAGGCAACATTCCGATAGATTACAACTTTTAGAAACATCCGTTGGCAACGTAATCAGCTTTCGAAAAAGACGAATTATATCTTTTAGATCCACACGCTTTTTAATGCTGTCGCCATGTTTAACAGGAAAATAACATCGCGTCACCGACTTGCTTATTTCCTTCTAAAGATATTATTTTTTTTATAATTTTCTAGCCGTAATCTGTGCAAAAAGTTCTTAACTCGTATCAGGATAAGTGTCTATAAGGTCTCAGATGTATCACATTGTCAAAGACGTTGCTAGTTTGATAACAATGTCATCAGAAAATCACAGCTTAACGGCGCTTTCCCAACGGGTCTCACATTTCCCAAACACGAAAGTTCAACACCTTTAAACTTGGTCAATTGACACGTCTTTCTGGGACATCGCGAGCATCGCCAAAATACACATACAGGTAGTACATGGGCAGATTTTATAGTTAAATCTCATATAATTAAATTGTCCTAAATTGTATGACCATTGCGAAATACACACTTACCGGCTACATATCTTTTTCAAATGGAGGGTGGAGAAAATAATATATGTCTACGATGATATAAGCCTAAATAACATAATTTTAAACTGTGAATTGTTTTAAGTTGAAGGCACTTGGGAATGGGTCTTTAACGCACATTGTCACAGAGCAAATACTTTTCAGCCACTGTATCCATGAGTAAATATTAAGAAACCAATGGCAGAGTTTGAAAGTATACGTCCCATAATATTATAGAAATCGATGCAAAGCAAAAAAATATAGCATATGATAATTATATTATTCAATATTTGCAGATTCAGTCAGGATTCTGCTGGCTGTAGACTAGTCCTATTCGCAACCCGATGATTATTTTTTCTGGGTAGACCAGACGTGCTCGCGGTGCCAGGAACTAGGCTAGCTGTAGACCTATTATTATGTAGGACAGACTGCCACTTGGACATAATCGTGTGATTTATTCACTCTTATTACTGCTACATTATCACAATGTAGACGTGACATCACGTTAGCAACTGCAGGGGCCTGCTCAACCCTTGTCCTGCTATGCCCGGATATATACGGGTTTAAGGATGTTTTAGATCGATACAAATATCACTTAGTTTTCATAAAATAATTTTTAATAGATGCTTTGTTGATCCAATAATTTAATTTTAGACATGTCTATTTCATAAATAGTAATATTTTTCTTCATTTGAAGCTGGAAATTGCGTTAGCAATTCCAGCTTCAAATGAAAAAAAATACAATTGAAGCAATTCAGCAGGACAAGGGTTAATCATTACACTTATATAATTAGCAAACACGAAGCGAAGTCGCAGTTACTGCCTTGAGAAGTAAGCAGTAACTGCTTTCTGGTTTTGCGAGGCAGTACTGTGATAAATCTAATTATGTAAAACTCAAAAGCCTTGAACTCAATGTTTTCACCGAGCTAGCTAATACAATGATGTAAGAGGGGTTCTTATATACCATTATTTTAACCGAGTAGCCATTCAAAACGGTATCCGGTGACGTCACTGCGTTTTCACAGAATTTAAAAATGAGAATATCACTAAATACTATTCATAAATATATAATTTTTCTCTAATATGGCGAAATATGAAGTTTCTCGCGATATTTTGCATACACGTTATTAATATAGCGCTCACAATGACCGTACGAACACCATACTAACAAAAAAGCCAATCTCGAAATGGTCCAAAAATCACACGTACTGCGTCCTACGTATGGTTTATTGTGATTCAAATATTTGTTGCATCATTGTATCCGTTTTTGTTAGTGTCCCTCGTGATCTCGGCTAATTAAAACCACCAAAAAAATCGGCGTTTGTAGCCGCGGCCGATTAAATTCCTAACCCTACCAACACATCAGTAATAATTATTATTTATTAAGGGCTAAACACGACCTATACATGCTGCTTAATCAAGTATACGCAAGCGTTGCAGCAACGCCGTATAAATCTACAAAACTGAAAAGTACTAAGGATCTAAATCTGCTTAGCTGTATCATATGTGTTAGATAATAAATAGACTGAGCTGCTGGAGATACGACTACGACTGCGCCCAATGTGCCACCCGCGTTTACTTACGACCTTGAATTCGCAGTGGACACGAAACGTTGAATCAATGCCATTTCAATGTTGGGCCAGCATCGCAGACGCTGGCAGACATTGGTTTGTGCTTGCTGGAAATTACAAGCTAAATCAAGAGCCAGGTTTTTGGGATCACGAGGTACCAGGCTCAAACGATTCCCGGCGATACATCTGCCTGCCAGGATGAGAGGTAGCCGTGTCGTCCTCTCCGGGGCCGAGGCCGTGGATTGATGTATTTGCTTTACTCAAAAAAATTAACATGGCGGTGACTAAGAGCGATCTGAACCCCGAGGTCCGAAAAATGTCCATAGCTTTTTAATGATTGTGCGACCTGTGAGCTGAGCATGCGGGCATGTAACTGAAATGTTACTGATGCTGAAAAAACTATTTTCGACTTGATTATTGGAGGGTAGTCTTAGATATGACCGTCCAACGAAATGTCCCACGATTTTGTTCGGGGTCAATCGGTGGCTTTTTGCAATTTTATCGTGTTTATAAGTAACACGTATGCTGCTTTCCACCAGCGTATTTAGGTTGCGCACTGCCAGGGACGTTTTTTCAACTTTAACCCTTGAAGCGCTATAGTGAAAAAATAAAAATTAACCAATTTAAGACTGTGTTTCGCTACCGCGATCCACAACCTCAACAATTACTCATATTTGTTTAATTTGAGACCAAATATTTACAGATCTTGCTGTTTGAACACACATTTCCTTTCTAATAACAGTGTTTTATCGCCTAATAAATTGTAAACCCTAGTTAAAATTTCGAACAATCAAATCAAACGAACACAGAGCGGCATCGATCTGTGCGATGAATAGCTCTTTTAACCCTTTTAAAACCGCCGGTGCCGAATATATTCGGGTTTTCATTTTTTATTGGCACATTAAGTACCATGTTTTAAACGTGGTGAAGATACAATTTGACATCAATCAGCAAGATTTGAAAAGAGTTGACCTCCATTTTGTCAAATCTGAATGATTTTCACTCACTCGAAGTTGTGGATCGCGTCAGCGAGACTCAACTTCAAGTGGGTGAAAATTCAAATTGAATAATTTGGCGGTTAAAGGGTTAAAAAGAACTAGTAATGCAATGCATTCCCATCAACAAAAAACATTTGTATAACATTAGTACCATGTTTGGATCAGCGTTGAAGACGTTGGGCCGAGGTTGTACAAATGTTATAAAAATGTTTTGTGTTTACTGGGTTGTTGACCCTTTCACCACTCACTCCCTGGCTGATCAATGTTTCCTCAGCTCGGCGTAAAGGACGGGTACACACCCCAGTTATTATTTTGAAATTATATAATTTTTGAGGATACAACCGTACACCTGTGGACCATGGCTTGTATCTAATCAGACTCGAACAGACACTGTCCGAATCTGTTTAGATACAAGCCATTATTACAGGGGCCAGTGTCGTAGACGGTGCATGCATGGGCTAACGGTGAACGAACATTGGTTTTACCAGTCCAGTTAATGTTATGATTATAATAATTAATTAAATTGGCAATAATTAAATTGGCAATAATACGATCTTACATTATAATGGTTCGCGCGTACGCACCTTTCTGTAATCTGACGTTTATCTACCAGTTTTCTTTTATCATATCATGATTTGAAGAATTGTTAAAATATTATTTTATTTTTGTTTTCATTACTATGATAAATAATTATTGTCAAATGCACGGCACCACATACTGCATTGTACTATGATGTCAATTAACACTCCTCACTTCCCATGCGACATTTAACAAGCGGCTAATTTATGGCAGCATTACAAAATTAGCAAGCTGTGCTTAAAACTGTCATCTATGAAATATGCCACATTTTGTATCTATCCTATAAAATACACCCCTGTAAAAAATAGACAAGCTAAGCTAGTAAGTATTGTGCATGTTGCATGCGAAAAAAGCTAGAAAAATCAAACTAGCATTATGAAAAAGCACATAATTTTAATTTTAATATGACCTTAAGGTGCACACCCCATTTCTCTCTATGTATATACATAATGCATTGCTACATACATGAAATATATCCGATAATGATAATAGAAGATTTAAGTGAAATATATATAATTACATAGTGTTTGATAGCACTACCCAGCAAATACGAGACAATGACACAATGTTAGTTTAATGTTGGTCCAGCGTCGTAGACGCTGGCCCAACATTAAACTAACATTGTGTCAGCGTGTCGTGTTTACTGTGCTAGTCATGCCACACATAAGTACGTTTCTAACCTTCTTGGTTTGAGGGGTCACCATTCGTCCATGTGGACTCGTTGAGATTTGAAAGAAGATCCATAGCGGCAACTACTGGTTATCTCCTCACTAGCTAAAGATGAACGTCCCTCAACTGGCACTGTCTGTGACGCCACCTGGTAAATATAGCACCTGCCGAAGAAAAAGTAGCTTTTGATTGTATTACGTATTTTGTTGGATTGAAAATATTACGCAAAATAGACAAATGAAATTAAAAAAATATGTTTTTAAGCTAACTTTGTGCACTTATAGGTTAAACTGAGCCAGTAGAACCACCTGAAGATGGTTAGATGAATGAGATGACACTGCCCTCCAGACACAGGATTCGAAATTCGAATGATACTGAATCATCACGAGCGAGCGGGAAAGAACTTTTAACTTTAATTACTGCACCAGGGCCCCCGCCCAATCAGAGAACAAGTGTTCAAGATCGTCAATTTATTACAGACATCGATATGACTAACTCATCGATATGATTAACTCATCGATATGATTAACTCATCGATATGGTAAACTCATGCACGGCTGCAATATGAGAACACACCACATTATTACATTAGTTTCATTCGTGTCTATGTCCAAACGAAATCCTATGTAATAGCCCTTATCCTGATTATCACGACTATTACAGTTTTTAATCTGTTGTATTAGTCGACCAAATTACTGTTATGACTGTATTGGGAATGAAACGTGTGTCTAAATGAAAATGAAATGAAATGAATCGGGCATTAGGCCACCTTTGTGCACATATAGGCTAAACTGGGCCAGGAGAACCTCCTGAGGATGGTGAGATGAAACGTGTGTCTAAGCATCAAGATTTAAAAATGTGTGTGCTCGAATTAAACAAATATAATTAATTTTCACCCACTTGCAGTTGCAGCTATCATAATTTGTATGTTCACATTATGAAAAATGTTATATTACCACAAAAAAATATCCATCGTAATGTTAAAGAGTACGTGGGTCGCGCAACTGTTTTATTGTTCTGCACCTGTCTTTTTCATGCAACATGGAAATAGCATGAATAGATTTAACGTTTTAACCGGCAAATTATTCAATTTGAATTTTCACCTACTAGAAGTTGTGTCTCGCTGACGCGATCCACAACTTCAAGTGAGTGAACATTACTCAGATTTGACAAAATGAAGGTCAACTGTTTTCAAATCTGGCTGATTGATGTCACATTTTATCTTCAACATGTTTAAAAGGTGGTACTAATACAAAATGAAAACCCGAATATATGCGGCACCGGCGGTCAAAGGGTTAACGTTTCATCGCGTATCAAAATTGAATATCGCGAATCTATCTGACTGTTTTGACTTCATGATTTCTTGATTCGTGTTTTTTCGAGTGATGTACAAGGTTCTACACAGATGAGAGTCATCTACCGTTATAGATGATGTTTCGCTGTGTCATACCGACAAGCAGGACACTAAATGTCATGTTAGATAACTGCTGTTCTGGGGGTAAATCTACACTTAGAAAATAAAATAACAATCAATCATTTGCATCAATAAATCAGCTAGACTACCAAGACAATTTCTTTCACGAAACAAACTTGTTCATAACGTCATCATTCAAGTTGCATAATAATTAAATGGGTGCTGATTTTTTTCGACAACCCTTTGTAATGTTAATGAGTAGATAACTGAATAAATAAATGATAGGAGGGGAAAGGAGGAAGGACAAGGAAAAGGGAAATAAAGTTAATGAAAACACGCAATGGGAGAAAGAAAGGGAAAAAAGGGAAGAGAAAGGAAGAATGATTTGAAAATTTGGCGTATAGTAGTAGCCCAGCGGACACAAGACATTAAATCGATGTTGGTTTACCGTTGGTCCACCGTCTACGACGCTGGACCAACGGTAAACCAACATCGATTCACCATATTGTGTCTGCTGGGAAGTTACGACGAGGTTCTGCTACCCCACTCCACACATACAGAGCGTGAACATATTGCTGGGGAGGTGGTATGCTGGCAGAAACAATGTGGATTGCGCCATGATGGATGATGAAGAGACAGTCAGTGTAAACATGGTAGTAAAACTCCGCGTTTACTTCCGGCTTCGCGTGAGGATGCGCCTCAGCTGAGGTCCATTATTTACTGACATACTAGGTAGACTTGTTGTCGCGATAAAGCCGCTTGGTTCTTGCACAAGAGGAAAACATCAGTGTCTGAGCAGTTTTGCTGAGCGACGTGTCATGCAAATTGAATAAATGCATGTAACTTTAATCATGTAGGTCTATCTGCAGCAGACACAAGACAATTATCCGACACAATGCTGTTTCATTGCTGGCTCAGCATTGAAACAACATTGGTTCAGCGTCTGTTGGTAGACGTATTTGACACTTTAGAATTGTATTTTTTTGCACACTGGACGGTTCAAGGATAGCAATTACAGTATATTGATATGGATAGGGTCATCCCGCACTGTCGCTGGTATACCATAATTATAAGTACTATGTTTGCACTGTACTGGTGGGGGTCTGTAGGACAGTGCCATCTTATTTATCTGACCATCCTCAGGAGGTTCTCCTAGCCCAGTTAAGCCTATATGTGCACAAAGGTGGTCTAAAACCCCATTCAATTCATTTCATTTTTGCATGGCGATCTATCATTTTTAGAGTCGAGAAACGCATTTGTAATGTTTAATTAAAAAATATAATAAGATATATTTAGATAAGTAATTTATCACAATTTATGATGAGAGAAAAATCCAAAATCGCCCCCGAAATGCCCATGGCTATCGAGATTTGGCTTTTTCTTAAATCCTGTTTTACATATTAGGCTTATTTTATTATCTACATCTGGGCTTTTACTATATATGAATAAATACATCTGTAATGTTTTCATTTACAAAGTGGGAGATTAGTAGGACATATACTCAAAATGGCCGTCAAAGTGATCAATTATATCAAGGTTTGGCTGGATCTATTATTATACAGCAAACGAATAGTTTTTTTGTTTTTTAGGGTTAAAAAATTCAACATACAACGGACATTTCTATTAATAACATATACTTATTTAAATGGGATGTAGCCTTCAACTACCACCCAGCTGTTTTTCCTTAAGTTGATATTGAAGCTCGTATGGATGTTACATGAATTTACCACCTTTGTATTTATCACCTCTGATCGGGTTTCAATTTATGCCTGGTGTCTGCTGGGTATTTACACGAAGGTGTTACAGTTATGTATCCACGTATGAAACCCTAAATTACCGTTTTTGATGTCTAAAACCCTGTAAACTGATCGATTTGAAAATGCTGACATAGGGCTCTTGATCAACCCGGTCTAAATCCGCCCTGGCTCAACTTCTGTCCGGTTGCGGCTCAAAGCTCAGATGTACTGGGTTCGAACCAGGGTGAGCAAGAGGCGAGTTAATGCTAGACGCTGGCCAGGAGCGGACACGGATGGCCATCAATTCTAGTGTTGCGCCTGCATTCAGGCAGCGTTGAACCGGCCTTCCGTATTGACTTTGGTCAGTTTTATAAAATCATACAGGAGGGGCTACATCATCACCTACACGTACAGGTACATGTATTATAACCTGCTAAGCATGTCCCCATGTTGGGACGTCACGAGTTAGCTCCGCCCCCAACTTTTGTCTTTGGGAAAATCGTTCCCAGTGTTTTAAAACTGGGAGCTGAGCACTCTAATAATCTAATAATCTAAAATAGTATGAAATATGACATTGTGCAGAGTAAGTCTGGGGACTACATGGGGCTTTTAATAGACAACCAGAAATACCATATCACAATCAGCCCTAAGAAACGCTGACAGGGTAACAAAAGATACATAGCAGTTCCATAGCATTACAGCGCCCCCCCCCCCTCCCTAGCATGTACACAGGGCAGTGCACGTTAGTTCAGCTTTAGTACATTTTCTCCAACCTGTGCAAACAGTGCATCTGCAGTGTACAAGTTCATGTCATGATTGTAGCTTGAGAATATTTTGTCCACATTTTGTCTTTTGTGGAGCCACAGTCTTTTGTATGTTACAGACTATACCTGGAGCCATGTTGTAGCACCGCTGCCTTTCACGCCAGAGTCCGGGGTTCAGTTCCCGGTCTCGGCGGTTTAAAAAAAAAAAAATTGTTTCTTCCCCATCCACGTGTGAAAGTTAGTATTGTGGGGAGCCTCCGTGACCGAGAGGTAGCGTGCTCGGCCTCAGACCGCCAGGGCTCGAATTTCGAATCCTGTGTCTGGAGGACAGTGTCATCTCAATCATCTCACCATCCTCAAGAGGTTCTCCTGGCCCAGTTTAGCCTATATGTGCACAAAGGTGGCCTAAAACCCGATTCATTTCATTTCATTTCCAACCTGTGCAAACAGTGCATCTGCAGTGTACAAGTTCATGTCATGATTGTAGCTTGAGAATATTTTGTCCACATTTTGTCTTTTGTGGAGCCACAGTCTTCTGTATGTTACAGACTATACCTGGAGCCATGTTGTAGACTGGTGGGCTACTTGTAGATTGCCTTTGTCGGAAGAATGTTAATTATCTTAGATTTTTAAGTAAACCCACCAGTCTACAACATCGAACATGTACAGTAGGATTGAAAATACAGCAAAATCGCGATAAACGTGATCATCATGCATGGCGACCATCTTCGATTTAACTGTGATAAATCACTGATTATATACTTATCTTTTCAATAAAACAGTACAAATGAGTTTCTTGACTCAAGAAACCTGTGAAGTAGGACTCACGATACAGACAATTATGATGTCATTGTTTTTTTGGCGGTCATCTTGGATTTATCTCTCATTAAGCTATGCTACATTATGTATCTCATTATGTTTTTTAATGAAAAACATTACAGATGATTTTATCTACCCAGCATGTAGTTGTTGACATCATGATAAAGATCGACTTTAGGTGCAATGGAATTGAAGATATAGCACAATCTTGATAGCCGCGACCATCTTGACGGCCATCTTGGATTTCTCCCTTATTGCCTGGGTGTGGAATATCTACCGTAGTGTATTTTTACCTTCAGGTGAAATAGTAATTGAAAAAAAATGTTTTGCTGTACACATAAAAATGCACACAGAACCACCCTCAGCTGTAAGATCATTGGTGCTACCTTCACTTCTCAACTCATTATGTTGATGTAGGCCTATTTCATCTTCAAAGCATATCTACCACACATAGGACCATGCCCCTTTATCTCCAAGGCGACGTAACCAGTATAATAACCCTTAAACCGCTAAGTGCGACTGTAATCGTTTTAATCCGTTTTAGTAGCCGCTTAAATCGCAGTTATTGGGAGCAAAATGTGTATTTAATAATCAGGATAACTTATTTAGCAAATATGAGTAATTTTAGCCACTTGAAGTTGGGTGTAGCGGTAGCGAGACACAACTTCAAGTGGGTGAAAATTTCAATTATTTGATGTAGCAGTCCAAGAGCTAACATACACTGTGGCTGATGCCACATTGCTCCAGAACAAACTCGACACACGCGACCCTGGTTCGTGTAAGATCGAGTCTCGTTCAAATTTTTTTGTGTGTGTGAATTGTGGCATCTTCGCCAAGCTATGTACATGTAGGGGGGATCCTGGAGATTTATCTGGCAGCAGCGTGGGATTGGATACACCCCGATCGTCCAGTTGAGACAACCCTATAAATTATGGACCGATGCTGCTAGAACTTTGGAGCGTTTGTCCATAATTGCAGTTGGAGGATGCTATGCTGGGCCAATGCTACCACCCTTCAACTGCTAGAGCTCGGGTAAAAACCCGCTCCGAAACGGTGTAGCTGTAAAGCGAGCATTCAATATTGTGGAGAGCCTCCATGACCGAGAGGTAGCGTGCTCGGCCTGAGATCGGCAGGGCTCGAATTTCTAATCCTGTATCTGGAGGGCAGTGTCATCTCATTAATATCACCATCTCTCCTGGCAGAGTTTAGCCTATTTTTGCACAAAGATGGCCAAAACTCTCTCCATTTAATTTAATTTGTTTTATAGTAATGATCTATCTGGCATGGTTTGTCAGATATCAGGCTTATTAAACTTAATTATGGCCGATAGTCGGTCATTTTTTTTAATTTGATCGAGTTTAAATTGTTCAGGCCATATTCCTCCACGAAACCGCACATTTTGTTATATCATGTATATAGTATATATATGTATATAGTCTAGCTATCTGGCATTGTTTGTCAGATTTCAGGCATATAAAAGGTTATTATGGCCAATAGTAGGCCATTTTGAATTTGATCGAGTTTAATTTTTTCAGGCATATTCCTGCCTGAAACGGCATACATGCACCCCAAAAGGCACATCTAGACACTTAAAGAATGTGTGTGTGCAATATGAAAGAAATCCCCCATGGGTTTCCGAGACCTTCTCCAGCAACGAAACGCGGACAGGCGGACGGCCGGACGGATGCCGGACGGACCGCCGGCCGGACATCCGAGGAGAAGCCATAACCCCCGCCCCAGCTTCATGGAGGGACAAAAAATAGGACTGTAACATGTTGCCCAACAAAAAAATCTCCGTAAAATTTCCCCATACAACATGTTGCGTAACACGCATGTTAGGTAATTTGTTGCTCAACATGTTTCATATAATAGTGTACCGTGGACACAGAAATCGTAACATGTTGAGAAACATGTTACGAAAACGGTTTTTGAGCAACATCTTACGTAGTGTATGGCCGGCGTAGGCCAAACGTGATCAATTCGTATCATTTTTGTAACATGACACCCATGTCATTTAGCATACATAACTACGCAATTGGATGTATCCGTCATTTTGCAAAGTGGCTGATACACCCTTTCATAGCCAAGGGTATTTGGGGAGGGTATGTCGCCTGCACCAATATGGGGGAGGTATGTCGCCTGTACCAATATTGCATATATATGTATTGATCAAAAGCTAAATAATAAAAAATAATAATACACGGCTTCGAGTTTACGCATTTTAAGAAGACGTAGGTTCTAAGTAAAGATCAAATCGAAATTCATGTGGATAACAGTATGTCATATGCAATAACAATAAACATCAATAGCAGTCTTAACCCTAACGCTGATTGAATGGTTTGTTTCTATTTTTCATTCATTCGAAGCTGGAACTGCTAGCGCAAATTCCAGCTTCAAAATGACGAAAAACATATGTTTACTGGTGAAAATAAACATATCGCACATTGAGTTGTTAGATGAACTAAGCATCTGATAAAAAACAATTTTATCATTGGGAGTAACATTTCATTTGTTTTGGAATATGCTTTGAATCGAATGTATATCTCTCTAGTGGGACAATGATCAATTAACCCTTTGAGTCCTCATGGGCGGGGGCCCTAGGGTAGTGGATAGCACCGCTGCCTTTCACGCCAGAGTTCGGGGTTCGGTTCCCGGTCTCGGCGGTTTAAAAGAAACGAAAAATGTTTCTTCCCCATCCACGTGTGAAAGTCAGTATTGTGGGGAGCCTCCGTGACCGAAAGGTAGCGTGCTCGGCCTCAGACCGCCAGGGCTCGAATTTCGAATCCTGTGTCTGGAGGACAGTGTCATCTCAATCATCTCACCATCCTCAGGAGGTTCTTCTGGCCCAATTTAGCCTATATGTGCACAAAGGTGGCCTAAAGCCCGATTCATTTCATTTCATTTTGAGTCCTCACGATGCATTAAAGCAGCATTTTTACATCCCTGCAAACAGACTTGATTTCCCTACAACCAAGGGATTTTAGAAGGAAAATTTCTATGAAACTGCTTACCGATACATGGCAAATGCCGCAATTTTCTTTAATGTGTTACCCACTTCAATCCATGTTCATCCACTACAAGTCTAGAATTGCGACAGCAATTCGCGACTTGTATTGGATTAAGATGACTATGGTAGATTACTATGATAAACTCAGGCTTGAAAGGTTAATAATTATAATATTATACTCATCTGTAAATAATTCTATTATTTTTTGTGAAATGTGAATACATGGCTCTCGGCACAGAGAGTAATCGCTACAGACAATGCGATGGAACATCTGTAAATGATAAAGTTTTAGCAAATAAGCTGTTCCCCTTAGAACATTTCTTGTCCGGTAGGCCGGCCATAGTACGCAAAGGGGCTCAGTTGGTATGGTCTTAGAGATGAAGAGGTTAACGTGGCATTCTGACATAATTAGGCGTCTGTGTGTTTTATTTAGATTGCAGATCAAGACCCAGGCGGTTGTTCACCTCATGGTAACGATAAACAGAACATGTACACATGTTGTGCTTCATTAAATTATACCCAGCAAACACGAGGGGTTGGTCCAATGGTGGGCTGATATTGGGCCAGCGTCGTAAACGATTGGCCAACATTAGTCCACTATTGGGCCTATGCCTATTGTGTGCTGGAATACACCTGCGATAGGCGTTCTTCTGCTGTATACATGAACGTTAGATGTAGGTTAACACAAATTAGCGCCTTCCTTTGTATAAAAAATATATAAAATATAGCACGGCTGTTAGTTGAAACTAATAAAGGAATAAAAAAATTGTTGAAAAAAAAAATAGTTGGTTAAAAAAATAGTCATTGCGCAGAACAATCCTGTGACAATTCATAAAATGAAGACGTTTGTATTCAATATTCTTATGATTACAAGGAAACTGTGATAATATCAGTTAATTATGTAGGAAGTTTGGCTTCTCATCTAATGGCATATCGTCCCCAGCATCACAGCAATTGAGTAATAATGTGTATAGGTTGTTTTTACATCCAAGCACAGCTGTCCGACCATTAGTATGTTGATCACTGTTAACCTTTTAAGCCCTCACGATGGATCAAAACATCATTTTGCACCTCTGTAGAGTGACTAAATCTCATGGAAGTGTGTGAATAATAACAATATATTTTTTTCACTTGCCACCCAGTACAAGTCATTTTTATCCGCTACAAGGCGAAAATTGCGACAACAATTCGCGGCTTGTAGTGCATGCAGATGACAATGGTAACTATTTATTGAGGCTTGATAGGGTTCGTTGGTGCATTAAAGCAATTAACGTCTTAATTGCAATCCAGAAACAATGTTGATCCATTCGTACAATATACAAGTAGAATATTTATTTTGTTGATAAATTTTGACATACCCGGCCTTGACATTTTGTAAATGGTGATTTAATTGTGCATGGAGATTATCTTTAAATGCTTTGGACAAGAAATGCAACCTATGTGTGCTCCAAATGTTAATTTGTTGAGCTTGTTGTGCAACACATTGCTCACATGCTCATTTCACATTGAAGATACAAGAGTTGTGTGCACAATCCATTGAAATGATCGGTTGCACACATGGCTGACCTATTTTGCTCTCTTAAAGGGCCGACCGTATTTGAATCGCCTAATTTTATGACAAGATAATTATATCATTGTATCAACCCTAAAAAAAATTATGCATACGTTTATTTTAAATTAACCGGAAATCTCGATTAGCATTTAAAACGGCATCTGGTGGAGCGTGATGAACCAGCACATGTAAAATTTTAAAATTGATTTATGTACAACTGGACCAACCCACACCTTTATTTCTTCCATCAGCCTCGCAGTCCCCCCGATTTCTTCTAAGTTATAAAAATCACATATATTTTACTATTATAAACATCAGAAAAAGATATACATTAGATGTAGAACGACTGCAATATGTTTATTATTGTATTTTTATATAATATTATTTGTTCAATTTAATTGCCTTGGTTCACTTGTGCATAAGTCAAAATTTTCAAATTGTTTTATACACAACTGGACAGACCCACACCTTTTATCAATCCCATCCGCAATCTTCGTGATTTCTCATAAACTATACAGAAAACTGCACTTATTTTATTATAGAGGCTCCAGAACTATAGATGATAGAACAGAAAATGTAGGGAATCTGGATTGTGCTTATTAATTTCATTTAGATAAAAAAATTCAATTTACAATAAATGTTGGTTGGTCAAGTTGTGCATAAAATAATAAAAATGTTCAATTGTATTTCTACACAACTTGACCACAACGTTTTCTCGGAGGCGAGCCTCGAAACCGGAAATACCCGAAGGTGGGGACATTTCTATGGATAGACAATGTGGATGTCGTGTGTTTTTGATTTTTTATATTTTCCTCATTCGCTTTCTTGAATTTACAGTAGACCGTTAACTTCAAATGCATTAGCCTAATCATTATAAAACTACCTTTTCGAGGTCGGTCCAGTTGTGTATAAAGGCGTCCAATTATTACTTTAATCGTCCGGCCGCCGGGCATCGGGCGGATGTATGTACACGTCGGGGCTGATCGCCGTCCGATTAGTGGCACTGAAGATTGAACAAATAGGCGCTGTCCGAGCATCTGCCGATAATCGGAATAACTTTTTAGTGGTAGCATCGGATTAATAATAGGATGGCGGCCAGCCGATGATCGGCCACTGATTGAGATTAAAAACAGTGAAACATGCATGCTAAAATAAATAACAGAGAAGAAAGCTGATGTATTTTTTCACTCGGCCGGCCAATGATCGCACGGACTTCGGGGCATTTTGGAGGGTGCGGCGGCGGTCGGACAGCTAACCATCGGACAGCGACCGGATAGGATTCAGTGTCTGAGGCATTATGAGGAGCGTGATGCCAAGGAAGCCTCCTTGGTGATGCACACCTCCACATTGGCTCACACGTACAGCAGACTGCTACGCCACCCCAGCTCACACAATGCAATTCTGGGTCAGCGTCAGCATTGCGGCGGCGCCGGGCTAAGATCTCCTGTTTCCCGGGGTTATCTACGAGCGCGCCTGCAGAGGGGTTAGATGTAACATGACGTATGGACGGACGCGCCCGCCATTGACAGACATACGTCCTGGGAAACGGCTCTTCCGGGTGAAATTTTCCGGAGATCCGGCCGTATTTCACGGCGGGAAGAACACATGCTCACCCCCACCCCCCCCCCCCTCCCCACACACACACACACACATGAGAAAACTGTTAAGGTCCGTATTGGTACTTGTAGGCCCTATTGTCATTTGCAAGCAAATCATAAGTACGACTAGTGATGCAAAGTATCAAAATTCCAATGATTAAGTAGGCTACGTTTATTTTACAGAGGGGACACCGACCCCATGGTGCAGTGCATTACACTGTGCCTACATGCTAGCAATTATCAGTAATAGTTCCAACAACTTATTCAAATCTAAATGTTGTCTTAAATATATCAAAACGTGATCAAATCTCCACCAATTAGTGAGCTTAAGACTGACGTCAGCTGTAGATTTAAGTCGGTTGGTGAAACCGGGTCCAGATGGAAATTATGTTATCAATAGGACAATGAGTGAGTGAGCGAGTGAGTGACTGTAAGTACCACAATGACGATACTTTGATTGTATCATCATAATAATATTTTAGCGCTCACAAACGTTGGTTATAAAACGTGAATCGCGAACTTTGTTTGCACAACAAAAGTTACAAAGTACATGTAGCGTCTGTCATTTATTAGTATGATTTACAATTTGTTGCTGCGCCACCTGGTATTCATTGGGATCGAAAACTCGATTCTTGGCCTCGGTTTGCAGAATGGCAAGCTGTGTTCTGAGACGTGTGTATGCCAAAACATGAGAAAACGCTGGGACATGGAAATGGATTAGAAAACAATTTCAGGGGGGGGGAGGGCGCAAGACCCCCCTGAAATTGTTTTCTGATCCATAATGCATTTTTCTCACTCTCGGTCTTCAAATTCCCGTGATACAGTGATTCGTGTCTCTTGTGGAAAAAACAAAAGTTGCTACTGCTTGTAACTTGAAACATGGGCAGCTGCTGTCTTTTATCTTTGCATGAGAACCTAACCTTGAATCCTAAAACTCAATATAATGATCCTCTGTTATCAACGGTTACATTCACCCCTGTACTGCCCGTGGCTCGATGGAGCACACTCACTGAACTGTCGTTTAAAGTACACGAATGTAATAGCACCCTGAGCGAAATGAATTGTTCACCCATGAGAAATATATGTGCCTCGCCGCTATGCCATCCACAACTGCACGCATGGACATTTTGTCAAATTTGCTACAACGCCGGCCAAAGAAATTAGGCGTTTAACCTTTTCACTACCATACATGACGGAAATTTCCGTCGTCATTCGTCAATGAACGTAACCATAAAATGACACAAATTTTCGTCAAATATATACTACATTTATGTATTTTTCGTCATTTGAAGCTGGAAATTGCGTTAGCAATTCCAGCTTCAAATGACGAAAAATAGAACTCCTACACTAGTATATCTGGATCCTGGCATGCACCCCGGCCTGGAAGTCAAAGGGTTAAGCGCAAAGCACGGCAATGATCATCTATAATCCGTCTTACTGGAGCCGATCAAATCACTGTTATTGGAATGAAAAGCGTGTTTAAATATGAGGATTTACAAATGTTTGGCAATGAAACAAATAATGTTGAGCAGTATTCACCCACTTGAAGTTGTGAGTGACTGAAGTGAGACACAATTTCAAGTGGGTGAACATTTAGTGAAGTGTTGATGATTATAGGGACACATGGGTACCAAAGGGTTTGTTTCAATTTGAAATCATCATAAATGTCTTGGTTAGCTCTTTCTGCTTCATTTGAATACCTATGTTATGGGTGTACGGTCGTTATAGAAAAAGGTTAAGGTGCAGGTTTAGAGTCTGATATCAAGTTTTTCAGCCGATTTTTACATGTTTATCCTGGTCACTGGACCTGTTCATTCGTGTGACATCTCAACTCCATTTCGGCGCATTAAACTTATCATACACATTGCCATCTCTATCCTACCTCTATCTGTATCCTACCAGGTACTCATTTTCACCTGAGTCAAGTGAAGTATTTGAGGGTTAAGTGCCTTCCCCATGGAGTACACAACATCGAAACAATATCCCAATATTGAAAGGGGAGAAACATTATAATATTCCTCCGAAAATCCGGCACCAAGCGGCATTCGAAACCGCACGGCAGCCAGCGACATTGGTAAAACTCCGCGCTCTAGCCATTGCATCATGTCCCTCTCTTATAAATATTTTCATTTTTTTAGTACGGGGATCGTCTTTATACGTCTGAATCTCTGTCGTCTACAGAGTTCAGATTTTGACGTATAAAGACGGTCCCAGCGACGAAAAGGATGCAAAGGGCAGAAATTGCTTACTAAGTAAGGATGTTAAACGGCTTTGCTGTAAATATGCTAAATATGTTTCCACTAAAAGAAACAGAGATAAAATAACCATAAAATTATATTATTATGCACAGTAACAAATATATTTTTGGCCGGCTTAGTGCAATGCCTTACAATGGCAAAGAGCATGAACTGAATACTAGAAATGTAAGCAATCAGTATTGTTCGTCTTTGCCACGCAGTATACTGCTCAGCAAGCATAAACGTGGTATCTACCTTCCCGAAAAGATACTGTATTTGGGCTCTACGTGGCAGTACAGAGCTCAATATTTGGAATAAGCATCTCCCGCGGAATTGACGGGGAAGAGCCCGACGTCCATGTCGGCAATATTCCTGCTATCTACAGCAGTGCCTGTTAGGTAATGGCGTGTGTAGGTGGTGATGAGTGACTGACGCTGGAAACTCAGGTGTGGGGTGAAGAGAAGAACGGCACCTATAGTGTTTGTTGTAGTTGTTACCTAGGGATTTTTTCTTGTCCCACTCTCCAAAAACAAATGAGGGACGCTCAGCCAATGATGTACACAAGAAGCAGAGCCACTTTATACACAAGACGTGAAGCCAATGTTGGATTATTGTTGGGACAGCGTAAAAGGTGGTGGCCCAGCAATAAAATTACATTGTATTGAACGTCTTATGTTTGCTGGGCTAGGTCCCTTTCTAGTTCTCTTGACTTGCGCACAACGTGCTAGTTTAGGTACAGCTATTAATTGCATTTGTTGCAGACCTTCCAATATCATATATTTTCTTGGTGACTGATTCGTGGGTGTCGCCTCTTTGCAATACATAATTTTGCATCTCAGTATTGGTGTAAGACTAAATAATATGTAAGCTACAACAAAAGGTCGGATGATGATGATGACCACTGTTTGATAGAAGCGTGTTAACATGGTTCAATTAAGGCCAAGCTCGCAATGGATGTAAGTGTCGTTGATAGATAGAGCTATGCTCCAGTAAAATCATTGTAAGTATCGCCATAGTAAAATAAAGTGCATGTACTGTAAACGTGGTGACGACTTGGTGACGTAAAGTCTCATTTCACACTTATTATTTGTTGTAAACCCATTTTTGGCACAGAGCTGATGTGGCCATTTCCTTGTTATGTTCCACAATTGTACGGGCGGGGGCCCTAGGGTAGTGGTTAGCACCGCTGACTTTCACGCCATAGTTCGGGGTTCGGTTCCCGGTCTCGGCGGTTTGAAAGAAACAAAAATGTTTCTTCCCCATCTACGTGTGAAAGTCAGTATTGTGGGGAGCTTCCGTGACCGAGAGGTAGCGTGCTCGGCCTCAGACCGCCAGGGCTCGAATTTCGAATCCTGTGTCTGGAGGACAGTGTCATCTCAATCATCTCACCATCCTCAGGAGGTTCTCCCGGCCAGTTTAGCCTATATGTGCACAAAGGTGGCCTAAAGCCCGATTCATTTCATTTCCATAATTGTACAGATGTTTTTCAGCATTGGTCAACGCTGAACAATTATGGCGTGACGGCTGGGAACATAGAGCAAATCGTCGCCTCGGAGCTAAAGGATCCTATCTGAAACTCGTCAGAGTGGCAGATAGGATCCTTTAGCTCCGAGGCGACGAAATGATTTTAAGCAGAAACTACTGTCGCAGTTTGGTAAGCAATGATCAGTGTTTACCGTAGGTTGCCATCCATGGCTACATGAGGCCAAACCTGAAAACTGGATTGAAAAAATCCATCAACCAGTCTTTCTTTATTAGGTTGTGACTGGTCAGCCTCACTTTGTCTCATAGTGGAAGCGCCTCTTCAATTGACCGAATCAGAAGTATCCCTTTCAGTGCGGGGACCGTCTTTATACATCAGAATCTGACGTCTGTAGACGTCAGATTCTGACGTATAAAGACGGTTCCCGCACTGAAAAGAATAAATTATTTATAATAGCCGCAGACCCATAACATATGTATTCAAATGAATCTGAACGTGCTAACTAAGACATTTATGATGATTTCAAATTGAAAAAACCTTTGGTCTCCTTGGTTTATACAAAATAATTCAACGTTGCAATAGCTTAGTTTCCCTGACCTACTTTTTCACAACATGCACATGTCAATAGGTCGGGTAAACAGGTGGGGAGGCCACTGATAGGGCAACCATTTAATGGTGCTTTCAGGACAGCGTTCAGGTTACATGAGGCATAGCTGTCGTTTCTTGGTAAATATACTAATTGTGGCCTATGTGTCAAAGCAGGTCAAGCCTTCAAATATAAGTCACGAGAAACACAAGCAATGCCGAAGCAATTATTAAACAGTTTAAACCGTGTCGACCGACGTATGATTCGAAGTCGACGAAAATAGACGAAAATAGACCGCAAAATGCAAAGCGTTTAAATCTCTCGCAGTATGGGTTTCGCCTCTCGTATGCGAGTCCGGTTTATGTGTTTGGAACACTGTTGACAATGTTTTTATAACTCTGGTTGAGGTGTTGACCCGGTGTTTAGTTAATGTTGGGCCACCTTTTGCGACGCTGGCATTAACTAACCATCGGGTGAACATCACATGTTGTCTCCTTGGCTAACCATGGACAGGTGGGAATTCCCTCCCAGGCTGATGACCCCTGATCCACTCCTCTCGCAAATTGTATACAAACAAACTCATGTCGCTTTTGGGACAACCGGGTCAAATTCACTGCCAAACATCCAGCCATAATAGCCCTTGAGGCCATCGCAAAATCATCCTCCCCCCCCCCCCTCTGAGGTGGTGACCGAACGTGACTTGCAAAATAAAGCCCAGGGGATATATTTCAAAATTTGCTTGACCAATAACAATAATAGCTTAGAGGTAAAGTGATCAAAGTCCCATTTTTGAATTTTTCCCACAGAAGTCTTTAAAGTTATTTCAATTGAAAAAGACATATATTTCGTTTTAAACTAAAATGTATTCTGTCAATATTTCTGTATTAATAGGTATATTGCTCTTGATGTCGCCAAAACCCAAATATCCATACATAACTTTCGAAACGCTTTTAATTATGGATTCAATAAAGTTTACCTAAAACCGAAACGTATGGACTTTGTCAATTAAAATAAACGTTAAAGCCTTCTGTAGGAAAATGGCAAAATGCAGACTTGAATCACTCTGCCTCCAAGTCATTATTTGCCTTCAACTAGTGTACCATGCAAGTACTAAAATATTCTATAAGGCGGTGTCGCTCTGTTATACTGCTGATAACCTGATAACTACTTATATATAAATCAATGTTGTTCCTTAACCCTTTAACCACCGGTGCCGCATATATTCGGGTTTTCGTTTTTTCTTAGCAAATTAAGTACCACCGTTTAAACATGTTAAAGATAAAATGTGACATCAATCAGCAATATTTGAAAACAATTGACCTCCATTTTGTCAAATCTGAATAATTTTCACTCACTTGAAGTTGTGGATCGCGTCAGCGAGACACAACTTCAAGTGGGCAAGAATTCAGATTGAATAATTTGGCGGTTAAAGGGTTAAGGTTTTTTGTTTGCTAGAGTTGCAGCTGTTTCCACACAGCGAAATCTTCCGCTATAATTAAAATCTCGTTTTTCAATAGTAGATAAACACCGTACACATTCACAAATTAGCAAGCGATCACGCGTTGTCGGAACGTTCGCTGAGCGTTTGGCTTCGGGTGGCAACACCTGATCAGGAGCAGACTGGCACTGAACTTATCAAAGCCAGCCTCTATAATCAAAGGAGTCAGACTTGAGTGTTGCACACATCGGTGACATTTTGTTGATACTCTCACAGGTGAAGTGCTCCCACACACTCACTTGGGACGATTGGGTGAAGGCCAGGGTCTGAACGCTGAAATGTGTTTTTATAAACCATAGAGACCATAGGGTTTTTTCACAAATCATATAAATCTATTGGTTCTTTCAACTTCATTTGAATACATATGTTGCGGGTATACGGCTATTATAATTTTTTAATTCTTTCAGAGCGGGGACCGACTACAGACGTCAGATTCTGACGTCTAAAGACGGTTGTCGCGCTGAAAGGGTTAGAGGATGGTTGCTGTACATTATCGTTCACTGCGCTAAGCACGACCACATGAATAGTCGTTTTTAGTCCGTTTTATTAGCCGTTTAAATCGAAGTTGTTGGGAACGAAATGTGTGTTTAAATATCAAGATTTGCAAATGTTTGGTGTCCATGCAGTTAAATAAATATGAGTAGTTTACACCACTTGAATTTGTGCCTCGCGGTAGCTAGGCACAACTTCAAGTCGGTGAAATTGAAATTCTCAATGTAGTGCTTTAAGGGTTACAATGCATTGGAAACATATCTACATTTTACTGGCGTTCAAAGTTTACAGTCGAGGCACCCCTTATAGCTACATATAGTAGCACGTATATACGCCATCGTACTTATTCTTTGAAAAATCAATAATAGAAATATGCCACCCCACCCATTAACCCCCGGTCACGACTACATTCGTGTTTCATTTTTTTATAAGCATATTAAATACCAGCTTTTGAACATGTTACAGATACAACGGTAAATCAATCTACACGATCTACACTTGAAGTTGTGGATAGCGTGGATAATTTGCCGGTTTTAAAAGGGTTAATTTCGTGACGTTTGGAGTTTCAAGTTGATACAAAATTTAGTATTACATTTTGTATTATATTAAATTGAGTAATTCCCATTCACTGTGAGCCGGGAGCGGCGATGATATATTTGTGTGTCAGTATCCGGTATCATCATGTACATCACAGCATCCTGTCAAGAAACTATTCAATAATTTGTGTAGAAGTAATGCCATTTATCATAAAGTGGCAGATAAATTACGTCAAACCCGAACTAGAAAAAAATAAAGGAATGATGCTATTGATGCTATAATACGTGATTAATCATGAACTAGAAATTCACGGCATTCAAACATACACAATGTCGGGAATAATCATGTATCTAGTGTATCACCATTGCAAAAATAATGTGGAAACTCAGAAAGTATGGTACGAACTACGATCTTCATCTCACGGCCAATGATGAGCCCACCACTGCAACCTTGACCCAGAGCCAATATTACCATGTTATTCAAGGAAGAGATAATAATAGGTATTGTATGAGTGACAACCATATTTCCTGGAAGCAAAGACAAGAAGTTGAACTAATGTTGGACAAATGTTGGTCCAACATTAACCCAGTATTGTCTTAACGTCGTGTAGTTGCTGAGATAGGAGGTTTCTCACTTTATTTTTTAGATAAAAGTGCTTGCTCAGATAACTTCTCTAGAAAATGATTGTGTACGGAATATTGAAGTTTATCCGAAATATTGTGGAATGTAATAATTAAGTGAGCTTGTGGGATATAAAGGGTCTATGACGGCTCAAGGTAAATTGATTAGAATAAAAATGCTCTGCCAGGGACACGAGGGATCCGAAAATATATTTGGACATGGATCAGTTTTCCTGCCACAACTGCCGGATTAACGCCAGCGGCGAAAGCCTGGATTGCTGGAGCGTGGACAAATATAATACTCCGGCACAAGATGTATGCCCAATGCTGGTCCAGCGTCAAGCGACGCTGGACCAACATTGTGCAGACGTAATGTGCCAAATGAGAGAATTGTTCACTTCATTGCTGAGTGCATGATAGCAAAGCTGTTCTAGGCCACTTGATTTCAATTGGATCGGAATCTAATACTTACAAATTGATAATCCATCGTTGACACTATATATCTTAAATTGTGTTGAATTGGGTTAAATATTGAATTATGTTGGATACAGGATTATACTAAGCTCACCAACCATTATTTAAGCCACACGTTGTTACCATAATATTATTGCTGACAACGCAATCAAAAGCTGTGGCGAAATGAAAAAAAATCTAGCTACAGAGATATGGAATATCATGTAATATATACTGCCGTGCAAAGCCAATAAGCAGATATCGCAGATATAGCGACACACAACCTCAAGTGGGTGAAAATTTAAATATTGAGGTTTGTATGAAGGTAGAAATCCCAGCAAACAGAAGTGGTTAATAATATTATTTCAATATTGGACCAGCGTCGTAGATTTGCAGATTGGTTCACATCTCACACTTGCTGGGAAATAGTAATGAGTTTTAATGCCAGTTCGGACACGTATTTTTTGTAATTATCCCCATCACACTACTTTTCCTGTGACATGGGGTGCATCGCATTTAAAGACTTAACATACCTTTCCTATGACATGGTGTCCAACGCATTTAAAGTCTTAACATAGATCGCATTCTATCTTAGCTTTTCCCCATTTACGTCTGCGACTCTGGACCAACATTGAACCAGGATTGTTTCAACGCCATGTGTTGCCTGGCATACTAAATGTATGTTGATTGATAGTTGTGTTTTTGGAGCTTAGGCTATACATCAATATAGTGAGTGCTCTATGTTGATACACACAGGCATGAGAGAAACACAACCACACGTTGAACCAATGCTGAGTTAATATTGGGTCAGCGTCGTAGATGGTTATCTCAACCAGTCACATGCGTAAGATCTGGGTCAGTCAATTCTAAAATACCACCCATCCCATGTATCGAATCCCGGTGGACATGATTATGTACAACAAAGCCAAAAGGCGACATCTGCTTACTTTACAAGTAAGCAGATGCTGTCGTTTGGCTTCGGGGAGCATTATTTATAGCAGTCGCAAATTTAGAACCAATATCAGAAGAATTCGCAATCAATTCCATTTGTTGTGATTCGATTCTGACTTAGGCCTAGTCGCAATTGGCATTTCTGCTGTGATTGAGTTATTCGTTTTTTAGGTCATGGTCTGCACCCTGGCACCGTCCCCGCAAACACGGAACGTTGACCCGATGCTGCACCAATGTTGGTCAGTCGTCAGAGACGATGGTCTGATAGAAGTGTAAGCCGTTATATTACACGTTGCTTGAGATAGTAGAGATGCATCTACGTAGTACGCGTGCTGTAAAGCTTAAAGGGCCACCATTCAATTTCCAGGGGGGGGGGGGGCTGGAGTTTTTTTGAAATAAATAATTTCGGGCTGATTCTGCGTGAAATAAATAATTTACTTCAAGAACTGTTCTATATAAGCATGTAATAAAATGTGAGATTTGATTTTCAGCGCGCCGCCGAGCCCAGTTGAAATAAATAATTTGCCCCTGACAAAAACTCCAGCCCCCCCCCCCCCCCGGATATCGAATGGTGGCCCCCTTAGTCTGATATTAATAACAACATATTGGCGTACTCTCACAGATCGCGTGAATCTGGTGGAGCATTAAAATAAAATCTCTTGTTAGTCGGGCAGGGATAAATCAGCGGAAGGTGCAGAGTGCTGACAGGTAGGACATGGTGGGACTCGATGGTTCACACTTGGCTGATGTAGATGGATTGGGCATCTCTTAACGCTGGATGCGGTATGTGGTCAATGTTTGCATATACTGCCTGTAAACAGGACCTTGGATCGTGTCCCGTCTGCCACAGACATCCCGGCATGGGTTCGCCCAACGCTGGTTTAATGATGGGCCAGCGTCGTAGACGCTGGACCAGCATTAAACTAGCGTTGGGAGCATCAGTGCTCGTGGGATATCAATCTTGGTTTTATCAGGGAGGGACCGAACTAAAATGCAGAACGCGACGAGAGAGTCACAACTGGGTATTCGGCTTTGTTTTCACCGTGTACCTCCTTACCACTGAGTCGAGCAAAGGTGAATTCGCATAGTGACTTTAGCGGTTTATATGTTGAGCACACCGCTTTTTGTATCGTGTTTTTCATCTTCAAAGAAAAACGTTGATTATTTTCGGGTAAAACGAATAAAGTAATCCACGGTCTCGGAGAGTACGTCACTGCTAATGCTTGTCCACGTCATATGTCACCACAATTGGCTCGGAGTTTTCGTGTTTGCTGAGTAGTAGCTTGTAATATAGATGTAGCCGGCCTAATGGACGCAGCATTAGATATCTGAGGGGGGAGGGGGGGAGGGGGGGGAATAATTCACATTGAAGACATGTGAAAAACAAATTGTCGCCACAAAAATCAGAAAACAAAGTTTTTGGAAAAGTGGGCAAACACGAATTGTTGTCGAAAGAAATGACAAATATACTGATCAGAAAAAAACAGGCATACGACAAAATTGTATATTTCCGTTTTTGAAAAAAACGTATGTCGGACGTTCATCCCCAAAAACTAAGTATTTTCAGTCGTCTACTCAACGTGAACAGTGAGAGGGCAGTGTCTGGTCTGGTCTGCGACGTCTGAAAAGTTGCGCATGCAGCACAAGGCAAGAAATCAGGCACATAAGACTAGATCTCATGCACGTAAGTGTGAGATTAATATCAAAGCTATGTTATCAATAAAGAACTTTGCAATGATGCACTCAAGGAGAATAAACATGGTCAATTGGCTGGAAAACAGCACTGCGTTCTTCGGTATTTTATTTTATGCTTATTCATGTTTTAGAATAAAATGCGTTAATTTTGTAATATCAATTTTGTTCTCAAATGCCATCCTTGGAAGAGTAAGATTTCAAATTTTTTTGGGGGAGTACCCCCATACCTCCTGACATGCGACGCGCTGCTCGCGTCGTGTAGCAGTCATTATCCATGTAGATGTTGTGAACCGGTCAGCTAACCCCTCTAGATCCGCCCCTCATATGCCCGAGGTGAAATAAATTAAATTTGTATATGCCCGAGGTGAACTGAATTAGATTTGTATATGCCCGAGGTGAACTAAATTAGATTTCTATATGCCCGAAGGCAGGGAGAAGAAGGGTGAGTCAATGCTAGACGCTGGCCAGGAGAGGTCGCGGTGATGGCTAGCATTAAATCATTACAACAACAGCTACATGTGCATGTAGTATAGCCAGCCAGGTATGATAACAGCTCATGACGTCACGAATAAGCTCCGCCCACTACCATGTCATTAAAATGGGCGGGCTATCAATCTAATCAATAAAATATAAAGAAATATGAATTTGTGTGAGTAAAATGTTTTTTTATATTTGTGAAAAAATGTGACAAGTTAGAATAACTGATTCAGTTGATATAAAATATACATTATTACAAGCATATTATTAGAAATCAATTTATTTTAAAAAAAGAGAGAAATTGCATCAATATTTTTGCATTTCTGCACCCGATGCGACTAATTGCGTACACGTGGGGCACATCATTTCTTTCCTTTATCTCGCTTGATCACCAAGCTAGCTTAACCTCCATATCAACTAGCCGTGTCGTCCTCTCAGAGGTCGTGGATTGATGTATTTGCTTTACCCGAAAAATTCAACATGGCGGTGACTTAGAGCGATCTCGACCCCAAGGTCCGAACAATTTCCATAACTTTTTAATGACTGTGTGACCTCTGAGCTGAGCATGCGGGGATGGAACTGATTCTAAAAAAAACTATTTTTGACTTGATTACTCCCCGATATTTTCCGATATGACAGTCCCACGATTTTGTACGCGGTCAATCAGCCATTGTGTCTACATATCACCCACCTATTTAGTATCATTTTCATTCACCTTGAGGTGGGATTGCGACAGCAATTCACACCTCAAGATGAATTAAAATGACCTTATGTTATAAATAGCCGTGATTGTCACCTGAACATAATGTGCAGGTGAACATTGCATTAAACGTCAGTATCATTAAATGTTGTCCTTGTTCAATTAAAGGGACTGGCCCACGCTAAAAACATGTCCATAGACTAGAACTGCAATTTTTTTTAAATTTTTCTGCTGCGAATTCACCAGTTAGACTAGATATATAGAGGAAATCCCCGTATTTCTAATTTTTGACATGGTTGTCAATAATTAGAAATCATGAATTTCGTCTCTACATCTAGCCTAACTGGTGAATGCGCAGTAGAAAAATTTAAAAACTTTTGCAGTTCTAGTCTATGGACATGTTTGCATCATTTGGTCATATTAAGAAGCCAACATAAAATACCGATTTTTTGATGATTTCAGCCTGGGCCAGTCCCTTTAACAAAATTATTAGTTTGCTTTATTGAACATTTAGGTACTATACAGTGAGTAGTTATTATTAATTTATCAAATACACGAGTCACATTGATAGCTAACCCATATTTAAAACACACAACTATACAATATTTTCTTTGTCCGACCTCTACATTCAAGGCCGGGAATGGAGAGTTTTGTGGACCAAGTATAGACCAATAATTATCATGGTACACTGTAAACCCTGTTCCGTTATGTAGCCCAATTTTTTTAGGCAAAATTGTTGCATTAATTTTAATGAGGTGACCTGGCACAATTGTTATCATCTTTTCAGCTCGTTAATATTGGGTTACTCCGGCTTCGTGCCGTAGCTTAAAACACAATTTTAATATGCCAACTCAGAGTGAGTTGGTTAATTTTAAATCATCAGAATAAATTCATTTATACCAGATTGGATCACTTGGTTTATCCCATACTTTACTTGGGTCGAAGTGATTACATTTTATTATATCACACTAGAACTAATACATTATTTTAGAATAACACAACGAGAATTAGCTATTGTGAGTCACTCACTTTTCGGCATATTCAGTCATTTCAAAAACGACGCCATCGAACAATCAAAACAAGCTATCTAAACAAATAAAAATATTTTACTGCTCATTGAGCCAACATTCCGCCAACGTTGGCGCGGCATTGAAAATGCCGGCTCACCATTTGGCCAACACAACTATTTGTGTGACCTGTCATCTATTAGACTGTAGAAAATGAAATGAATATATAGGCTAAACTGGGCCAGGAGAACCTCCTGAGAATGGTGAGATGATTAGGGTGACACTGTCCTCCAGACACAGGATTCTAAATTCGAGCCCTGACGGTCTGAGGCCGAGCACGCTACTTCTCGGTCACGGAGGCTCCCCACAATACTGACTATTAGACTGTAGAAAGAGCATCTCAAAAGAGATAGTCTGGCCACATTGGTACAGCATTGGCCCAATGTTACTGGGCAGACCATAGCAGTGGACAGTGACCAGCAACCAGTAAATTTACTTGATTAAGGATTCTATTTTTCTAGCAGGTTATTTCTTAAAGACAGCAATGAAAAAAAGCTTCAGCACATGGCATATTGTTATTTAACATGTTTAAGAAAAATATATTATCCCCTCACAGATTCACACAAAAATGAACAGAAAACTGAACATGATTTTATTTTAAGATATTAGATAATCTGTTTAACTCACAAAGTCTTAATTTGCTAATTAATCACTTAATTAGGCAAACAAATTATTCAACGTAATACAAATTGTATTTTTTCTATGATAGCTCAATCTAACAAGTCAGAAGAGTGTTCGTTTAAGCTGTTTAAACCAAACACGATTAAGTGACAAGCAATTTTCTTAACATCGTGTGGTACAATATATATGCATTGTCTCTGCCTATTTTATTGAGCCTCGATTAAATTGAATTAGGGCCAGTTAGTGTTTAACAGCCTTGTTCAAATAGGCCCACTAGGCTCAAAATGGGCAAAATTTGGATGGCTTAATTTGTGCAGTTACAATAACACGATTTGATTACATTGTCCTGCGACGTTTAGTTAAAAGTAGGTTGACTTAACGTACTTGTATCTGAATAGATAAAGATATGTATGCCAACTTAACTCAAATTGGAAATTTCCCATGATAGCTCAAACTAACAAGCCAGATAAGCGTGTTCGTTAAAAGCCGTTTGAACCAAACAAAATTGTGTGACAAAAAGTCAACACAGCGCAATTCGACTGGGTTACCTATGCTGGGTCAACATACATTTATTGCGTTGCCGTAACTATAATTGCAAAATGTGTTATGATAGCTCATTCGCTTTGTGCTGTGCTAGCTCATTGAGCCATGGTAACTCAAATAAATTGTGTCATAGTAGGGGACAGGGTGTACAGTGTTATAGGCCTATGCTATTTTAATCAGTCAGGCGTGACCGAGCTGTTGATTATGAGGGATCCTCATTGTGTTCGGATGTGTTTTAAGTCAGTTAAAACCCTCGGAGCTTACATTCTTAGCTGTGGAAAAGGCCTCTGGCCTCGGCCTTTTTCCACAGCTAAAAATGTAGAGCACCTCCGGCTTTTTCCTATACAAAACAGTAAATCTATAACACAAGATATTTCACACTTTGATGGGATAAACGAAATTGCTGATAAATTTGGCTCGAAGCGAGATGCAAAATACAGTCTTTGCTCTGCAGAATTTTTTTCAAAATTGCATATCCGTCATTATTATCTCAGTACAAATGGAGGACTTTGCTATTTTCATATAAAAAATAATTTGTTATCCTTCTCAAATTGCAGGAGCTGGTTAGTTCGGCTTGGAAGTCGTCGTCCCAGCATTGTTCCAATGTTCTGCATCGGCAGTAGGGCGTGTATGATTTATGTCAATGGGATGTTTTTAGCCATTTTGGCAGCATGATATCTGAAAACAGATACGCTGGAGAATCCGAATGGCGCCTCCCCAAAGCACTCCCCAGCAAACACGAGACGTTCACCCACTGCTGGTTCATTGCTGGGCCACCGTCTACGACGCTGGGCCATCATTGAATCAGCAGTGGGCGAACGACTCGTATTTGATGCGTCCGTTTTTAGACAGAAGTATACTCGTGGTCGCGGAAAGACTCTTTGAAACTGAAATATACCTCCTCGTCTTTGAATTTATTATTGGGCCGGGTGTTATAAAATACATACATGAAAAAAATTGCGATTTCGGCCCACTTTGGTGATCTCGGCCCAGTGACTTTGGCCCACTTTGGTGACCTCGGCCCAGTAATACTGCCTCAAAAAAGTGGGCCGAGGTCACTCAGACCACTTAGGGCAAAAGTCACCAAAGTAGGCCGAGGTCACAGAAATGTGAACCGAGGTCACCTGGGCCGAGATGATCGTAGGCCGAGATCGCCAGTAACCGTCTGGGGTACGTGGTGAATATTATTTGAGAAAACGACACTTAAAAATACACAATACAATTTTTAAATGTCCCTCAATGATCTGTCTATGCCAAAATATTTCGTTCGGATAGGCTATTTCCTCACAAAATTACACCTAAAAACGGACAAGGGACTACTGAAACGCGAAGTGTCAAAACGACGTACATTCATTGCGGCGAATTATACTAGTCTAGTTGGAAATTTATCTTGCTTTAGTCACATTTTATTTACATAATCAAGCATACACCCAATGAAATCAATATATTGAACCAATGATGTTTACCAGCGATGGTTTGATGCTGGCCAATCGTCTGATTTAAAGTATCGTATTTTCGGGGGGGGGGGGGGGGTTGGATAAACCCTCGCTCATACACTTCCCGCGAAAGTGGTTATCGCTAGCGGCTGCTACTCCGGAGTTTACAATCGTTCTCCGCTTTCGCAACTGCTTGCTTTTCAGGCGAGCAAATACGGCATTTTCATTTTTGCAGATGTTGCTCATGTTGGACCACCGTCTACGACACTGGCCCAACATGGTGCCAGTATTGGGTCAGGGTATCATGTACAGAATTATCTGTCTGATGTTCCCATCCAGGTCCCCTTCAACCCTGATCCTAGTACACACGGTCGTACATATGTTGGTTTCATGTTGGGCCAGCGTCTGCGACGCTGGCCCAACATCAAACCAACATTGTCCCAATGTACCGTGTTAACCGTGGAGCCACCCCATACTCCCCTATCACCGCCCGGGAATGCGGAAATCGTGAGCCATCACGTGCCCAGCAACTGTCTGGAAATTATCTGTCATTCCGAGATTGACTGTATCCGAATGCCTTACGTAACGGGAGATCTTGAAAAACATACCCGCGAACAAGACGCGTTTACCAAAGTGAATATTTTTTGGATAGAAACACGACTCGCTGGGGCAATGTTCCGCAGACAGGGATGTCTACAAAAAATATATGCAGGCAACATATCGTTTTCTAGATGCAATGGGGGTCGATGAACTGAGTAGAGGTTCATCGCCAAAACAAAGTTGTTTTCTCACAGAAGGAAAAAGTTTCAAATCAACAAGCACTCTACCAAACCCCCCCCCCCCTACCCTTATCTCAGTTATATAATGATGCGTCTCTAACACGAAACATTCACGCAAGGTTGGCCCACCGTCTACGACGCTGGTCTAATTTAGCGCTTTAACCCTTTAAGCGCCAAATTATTCAATCTGAATTTTCACCCACTTGGAGTTGTGTCTCGCTGACGCGATCCACAACTTCAAGTGAGTGAAAATTATTCAGATTTGACAAAATGGAGGTCAACTGTTTTCAAATATTGCTGATTGATGTCACATTTTATCTTTAACATGTTTTAAAGGTGGTACTTAATGTGCTAACAAAAAATGAAAACCCAAATATATGCGGCACCGGCGGTTAAAGGGTTAAAACCTTCAATCTCGAACTACTGATATATGCGGTACCAAAATTTCACAATAATGCAAGGAATTGTAAGTGAATTTAAGTTGTGGATCGCATAATATTGAATAGGGAAGTATACAGAAGAACTTTCAGTTCGAGATATTCAGCTGATCTCCGACAGAAAGATCATGACGTTATTAATTTAAAAGTCTTAAACATTTTAACTCCTGTGATCGGTACGTGCCGATCCTCAGAATGCATACCCAGCGAAAAAAAAACATTCGTATAACATTTGTACAACGTCGGCCCAACGTCTTCGACGTTGGTCCAACATCGTACAATGTTATACAAATGTTTTGAGTATGAAACGAAAAACCATTCACAGATCTATATATAGAAATCTGTGGTTTTTCGTTGCCTCCTGGAAGTAGGTCAGTGACCGATTTATGTGTTAGCTAAAATACCTAGTGCTGTTTTGTGGCCGTGAGAGGGTCTGTATGAGACTTGTCTTGTGACGACAAGCAGATGGACTGTGGAGGGCGAGGAACGCTCATAAACAGCACGTGAACACCCCGGCGTCACTCCAGAAAACACCTCCGAGCGATAATGCAGGAACGAGTGAGCGATCAGCAGTGACTGCAGCAAACACGGATATTCACCAAATGCTGGTCCAATGTTGGGCCAGCGTCGTAGACGCTGGTCCAACATTGGGTCAGAGTCTCGTGTTTGCAGTGACTGCTCACAACACTTTCTGATTTTTACAGCATGCAGACCACTGATGGAATGGCGGTCCTTTATGGTAGACCATTATTCAGACACAATTGCTGTTAATCCTAAGAGCGTCACGTTTTCTAATAATGAATTTGTTACACAAAATTAAAAAAACAGCCCACTTGAAAAGTAGGCAGTTCTCAGCTAGCACGAGAGAGACATTGTGCCAATGCTGGTTCAATGTTGGGCCGGCGTCAACATTAAAACCAGCATTGGTTCAACGTATGGTGTTGGCTGGGTATGAACTACCACCCATTATTTGCTTTATTTTAGTTAGCAAACGCCACCCTCCACAACGTGTTACGGAACATAGTGGAGGGCGATATCCTTCTAACTACTTTTGCACGGTAGTATCCCAGCAAACACGTACGACATCTCTACACAATATTGGGTTAATTGTGGACCAACGTCGAATACGGTGAGCCATGTAACCTACATTACATGTACTGTAGTATCAGCTTGAACATATTATTATTAAAGTGTTTTCTCTCTCCGTCTAAGATATTATACTTTATAAGACAAGGAGATAATCAGTCAAAACGTAAATTCACATTACAAGCTTCTCAACTGAGTGCAACCATAATTGAAGATGAACTTGGTTGTTCCGTTTGTTTTTGTTTGCCTTCTCAGATCATTGCATTCATGATCTGCATAGAATAAATGCATAACCTACGTTAAATCGTGACATGGATTTGATCATTTTTATAAAAATTTCTCACTTGATGAAATCAACCTCAGGCCATTCTTCTCTATTGGAATTTTAGCATACTCCTTCTGTATCAAGTGAATGATTGATGCGGAAAAAAAGTAAAATATCTTCACTGAATTTTTTTTATTTTACTGTACTGTTGTACAAAACCAGAAGGCAGTATCTTCTCACTTCACCAGTAAGCAGATACTGCATTTTGTCTTTGCAGAGCGGAGTACAAAGACCATGGATCAAAAACTGGGCAGATTGTCAGTCTTTCCAGTTCCTTGAACGAGTAGTCAAGGTCTTGCATCATATTGCGGTTGCCTGCACCGCACAACTCGAAACGTTGACCGAATGCTGGGTTATTGCTGGACCAGCGTCTGCGACGCTGGCCTAGCATCAACCCAGCATTGGGTCAACGTCTCTCATCTGCTGCAAACGCGGCGCAACCTGTCAAGATGGAATGATTCACTAGCACCCCTGGTCTGTCCAGCGACGTCAACGTTCTGGTCAGCCATCTTGGATTTCACAGCTAGAGACTCTCTCGTCACGGAAGCCCTGTATTTAGGTTATTTATGTACATTGCGGTTATTGCCCTGAATCATTCCTTAGCAAAAACACTATCGTTAGGTGTCCAGCTAATATTCGAAGCAAATTGTACCACAATGTGAGTAAAATGACACATTAATCGCAAACAATTAATTACAATTATTAAAAGTATAAAGCAAGCGAACAAAAATATCAATCAATCAATTAATTAATAATCAATTAATTAATCGGTCAATTAATCAAAAGATCAATCAATTAATAATCAATCGATATATCAAGAGACCAATCAATGAAACAAATCAATCAAATTACCAGCCTACCTACCTTCACTTTCACCTAATACCACCTACGTAGTAGGTTAGATTTGCAATGATAGCTCCAGTGATATAAATAAAACTAGCTTTTACCTACGCGCGCGTTCTGACGTAGGCATAGTGGTTATTAATATTATTGCCTTTATTATTTGAACAATTATTCATCTCAGCAGGAAAGAATAGTTGTAGTGTTTTAGCCCCATGTGAGCTACGCCTGTGCAGCAATAACATGGTAACTGCATGGCTACTTCAAAATGGCTTATCATTGCAGTGTAGTGCTGTTACTGTAGATAACAAAATGAATATAGGCAAACACCACGACCGAATATTGGTTAAACACGCCAAATTTAATAATTAGAATTTTCAAGTACTTTAAGTTGTGCATCGCTAACGGAATACACAACTTCAAGCGGATGAAAATTACTTATTTGAAAAAATGGTATAATTCACCACAATACGACCACAATACTTCTTTTGAGATGAGAAATTTGCCATCTCAGTGTGAATGTAACTAGCTGGGTGCATGGTATAGGCACTATACAAATTAAACCCTTGAAGCTCTGAAATACCTTTGTACTTTTGAGACCAAAGGGTTGTTTCAATTTGAAATCATCATAAATGTCTTAGTTAGCTCTTTCCGCTTCATTTGAATACATATGTTGTGGGTCTACGGCCAGTATAAATATTTTTACTCTTACAGTGCGAGGATTGACTTTAGACGTCATAATCTGACGTCTACAGACGTCAGATTCTGACGTCGACAGTCGATCCTCGCGCTGTAAGGTGGACATCGGCAAAGAATAAACTTACATGAGATACATTGTTGACCTTATTGCAGTCTTTATGGTTACATAACTGCCTGTTAACGACATTCCAACCATTTTCGAGCGCGTAGGCGTAAAACTACGGTGAGGTTCATGGATACTAAAATAGAGGTCCATAATGTCAAGATTGCTAAAAACCGGGATACATTCACTGGGCCGCTCGTTGACCTAATTGTTGGCATGTGTCGTTTTTTCTTCGCTGTTTAAAATAGATCGAGTGTCAAATGTCAGCTGCCTAAAATCACACCTACAGCTTCAATGAAGAAACAACTGTGCAGTAAGAACCAGTTTACAATATTATGTAAGGCTACGTATAGTTGTCCATAAAGGAAGCTAAAAAGATCTGTTCTAAAACTTTTTCATAGGTTTCAATATAACCGTTTCAACCCTTATGCCGTGTATAAAAATTATGCGTTTTCAGGCAAATTTCAGACTACATAAATTATATTTCTAAAATGTTTTGTTGTTGTTTGTCCAATAATTACATTTTGAAGACGTATATTTTGTATCAATATAAGTATTGTTTTCGTCATCTGCTGCTGGAACATGTGTTAGCAAATTGCAGCTCCAAATGAATGAAAATAGTCCGAAACGATTCAGCATTATAAGGGGTAGCAAGTACAGTTTTTTCAGGGATACCGTATGAAATGATTAAGATGTTAATGCACCACTTAATAATTTGACATCGCAGTGTGGTACACCGGTTGTAAAGTGCTCGCCGAAAAACAAAGTCGGTCATGTGACCCACATCTAGCTTGAGAATCAAACATCCTACCAGCTGGACCACCCACGTGCCTCCTTCTAGTATATATAGATGAGGGCGGTGGTCAAGGTGTTGTGGATAGACACTGGTTTCTGTCAAGCCGGAGCTCTCAGGTTCGTTCCCTACTCTGGCATTCAGACTTCAAGTAAGCAAAATGCCCCCCATCCCCGTCCACTCGTAGTAACAATTCAGTGGGGAGTCTTTGTGACGAGAATTAGCGTGCTCGGCTTCTGACCTCGAGGGAATCAAATCCTCCGAATCGAATCCTGTGTCTGTTGGGCAGTGTCGTCTGATTCATTTCAGATCATCAGGCTATTATCCTCTCCCAGCTTAGACTGTGTGTGCACAAAAGTGACATTTAACCCCCGCCAATTTATTCAATTGGAATTTTCGCCCACTTGAAGGCGTGTCTCGCTCACGCGAGCCACAACTTCAAGTGGGGTAAAATTATTCAGCTTCGACAAAATGGAGGTCAACGATTATGAATTTATTATCACGATGTCACGTTTTATATTGAGCATGTTTAAGAGCTGATATTTAATGTAGGGTCTACTGATAAAAAATGAAAGAAAACAAAAGGATATAATCTGAACCAGTGGTTAAAGGGTTAAACCTCATTTATTCATGCATTCATATCAATCATATCAATCTCACAGCTATCACTCTTTTTAAACAAGTAATTTACTGAATGTAGCCTATAGATTTCCAGCTAAATTTGTTTTAAGAATGTCCATATTCTCTTGTCCTACCAAGTGTTGATCAATCTCATACGCTAACGTTATATACGTAGATTCAACATGGATCCAGTGCTGTGTAGCATTATACATTCAGTGCCAGGAGAACAGGCTAAAAGGGTGTATCTGCCACTTTACAAAGTGGCAGATACACCCTTTCATACCCAAGGGGAAGATAATTATATATGGCTGTCTGTGAGTACACGCGAAGACTGGTTGTAGTAAACATAATTACGGTCAACACATGACACTCGTAAACTAGCGTTACTTCCGCTATCTGTGAATGGATTGCGCGTGCGTATTATCAGCCTTCTTCCATATGGCCTGCTGGCGATTCTATACTCCCGTGCAGAGCAAAAAGACAGTAGCTGCTCTTTTGAAAAGCAAGCAGCTACTGCCTTCTGAATTTGAGCTGCAGTATCGGTGAACATAAGATCCTCGCAATTGGTCGACGTCGAGTTTAATTGAATAGCTAAGCGGTAATCAAAACCCACAAACATTAACATCAGCCAAATGTTGCGTAAATGTTAGGACGGCGTCGTAGATTGTGGACTAGCATTAGTTAAAAATTGGATCGATATCTCCTGATTGTTGAGAATTGGTATGTTTATCGGTTCATGTTACAGATGAATAAAACAACTCCATTTTTTTGCAATAAGCCGCCATTTTAGATGTACGCTGTGAGAAAACCAATCAGACATAAACGGGATGTTGACCAATGCTGGCTCAATGTTGTGTTATCAGAGTAGTAGATGCTGGATAAACATTCAACCAAAGATAGGTTGACTTATAGGCAGAAAGGACTTGGTCACGTTACTCATGCGAATATTCATGCTAATCACCAAAATGTAAGCCACAAACATGATTGTATATATTGTCTTAACATATTTGTTTTTTTCCCTCTTTTTGCGTTTACCATGTTTACTGCATTTTGTTCCAACTTTTTTACTTGCATTTCATTTTCAGTCGCATCAATCAGCCATGTCAACGGAAGATGTAAAATCAGCCAATGTCAACGGATGTAGATATCTAGATATCTAGGTATCCGTCTGCATCTACATATATTTAGATATTCCGTTGACATAGGTCATCTATAGTACTTGATTATTTAAAAATGACTCTGAGATTACAGATTAAAATTTGAAAAGTTAAACACGTAGAATTTGTGTTGCTTTCTGTTGCAGAAAACACACATTTTTTATCATGTTGATCGACATAATTATAACTCAGAATACAAACAATAACATCATGTTTGGATGAAAGTAGCCTCGTTTCATGTTAGTTACCATGATTACAGAAATGAAGCACTTGTAAAGGTAGCACCAACCGGCCTACGTCAGTGCACCGTCCAAATGAAATCATTATCGACGAATTTTAAAATAATTATGTTTAAAAAGTCCTATCAACTGTGACATATCAGTTGTATTCGCTGACTACTTTTTTTATTTTAACAAAACAAAAATTATAGTTAACTTTTCAATCAATATGGTACCCGAGGTGAAAAAATAACCACTCCTATCCAAATATGTTATTAAAATTTTTCAATCGCTCTGTCATTCTAACCTAAATTTACTATGATTTAGCCAATTCTTTCTATTACTTCAATATGTTTGAAAATATAATATATGCGGCCTCCACAAGTCAAGTAGCCTTGCTGCAGGGAAGATGGCACAGACGAGCCGTGCTGTCAAAATTATGAACATTTTTTCCATTGACTAAACCGCCTAAGATACGTGGGAAAATACAGTGACTACTATGCCTATTTCTGACATTGGACAGATATGTTTTTATGGAGGCTCGTGGCCTCCACGGCTCAATCATCATTCCCCTCCATAAAACCAGCCACGCAGCTAACCTTCAAAAGATCCAAAAAGTAGGCAGCAGCCGTGCAACATTCATAATTCAGGGCTGACTTGCCGAGCTTTGTGCACTTCCAGGTGAAGGCGAGACATTGAACCAATGTTGGGTTAATGTTGTTCCAGCGTCTGCAATGCTGGACCAACATTAATCCACATCTAAACCACACGCAAGTCAGTCAACGTGTCAACCTTAGAAGAACCGAGTTCAGTGGAGCAAAATGATGTAAGTAAAAAAGAACTGTTATAACTTATCACTTTCAGGATCCAAAAATCCGAGAAAAACTCGGAAGTGGGTGGGTGGGTCAAAATCCAACTCGGTTTTTTATTATAAAAAAAAAATACTTTTACGATCTGCAAATTATAGTCAGACTATAACTTTTTCACGTGAAAAAAAGACTGCGCTTGTATCTGGGCGATGCCCATTTCATATTAGTAGACTATTGGCCTACCAGTCATCCCTTGCGGAGAAAAATGTTCCGTTGTAATAACGTCACCATCTTTAAATACAATATCAGATCAAGTGGAAAATCGCAAAATAATCACCATGTCGGCATTCGATTCTGACAAAGTGGTGTCGGATAAGTTGCTCCAGAAGTCTGCATATCCCCGTTGCCAAGTTCTCAACAGTTTGTAAACCGCTATACGAAATTTGACATGTTTTAATGTTAATGGGCAGTTTTGTGATAGCATAGTGTACAATAAATATAGTACAATTGGGTTTTATTCAGTCAAAAATTCACAGTTTTATTATTAGTATTTTTAAAAGGATTGTGCATGTATAATTTAAAACAGTATGTTTCGCTGTGGATCGTCTTTTTGTGAAGTTAGATTGTATAATGTAGTAAAACTAAATAGTGTCAAGCCAATTTCAGGGCCGTATACAGGGGGGGGGGATGGGGGTTTTGGGTATATGTAACCCCCCCCCCCTGAATATTCCCAAAATGCCTTGTTTTTCAACATTTCCTGTGGGGTATGCCCCCAGACCCCCCTTACCGGATGCTCGACCTGTAACCCCCCCCCCTTTGTCTTAGTCTGGATACGGCCCTGAATTTCCTTATCAAGTCAAAATCTTCAAATCTCAAATGACTGTATTCCATGCATTAGTAGCATTGTATTGATAAAGATTGTTAAGTATTTAAATTTTAATATTTTATGATGGTTCTTGTATTGATTTTGGCAATGAAAGGCTGTAACGAATTTTAGGCTATTAAACATCATGTTTACCTCATTTTGCCGTGTTGTGTTCAATGTATTTTCTCCAAGAAAATATATTGAATTGGGGGGATGGGTGTGTGGGGTCTCGCCAATCCGAGTTTTTCTCGTATTTTTGAATCTTTTTAACTTGACATGACTGCTTAGATCAGAGAAAGATATGCTTGACACAAGATGGATACAGTGATAGTATTTTGTACAATGTTTGTCAGTAAAAATAAATGCCTGTACATGTATGTTGATGTATTGTTCACTTTATCTTCATTCGGGCCCCCCCCCCCCCCCTAATCAGTCACATTATGATAATGCATTTGTATATCAAATAGTTTCCACAATTTTTCATATATTTTTCAATTGTGTATTGATGTATGTCATTGTGTGTATCTTGTAATTATCTCTATTATTTTTGCTTAATTTGTCGAGACTGTTTACAACTGTTCATTATCGGTGGTCCTCAAGATGTAACGGGGCTTATTTGTACTCTGAACGGGTTGTGGGTTAATACGGAGAAATATCTGTTGTAACAATAAATGTTTCTACTAAATCATTTGTCAAAAAAATGGCATTTGTGAATGGCTGGAGAGAAAACAGCCTAAGGAGTCCTTAGACACTCGTGCAATACTTCTATTTGCCTCATTAGCTACATGGACAGACGGCAGATCTGTTTACTGTGATCTATGCTGGTGTTGCTGTGCTCTTTGGAGGAAGCTAACCCCATAGACTTTGGATTGCCACTATAAACTACGTTGAGTGTATTTTCGGGTGTGAGAAAATGCTCCAGTCTTTTCTCAGTTTGGAAACAGTTTCCTGAATCCTGTACGAGTGAGCTATAGCTTGTCCAGGTACGTGCTGGAAAAACAAGGAGGAAGACACGTACATGGTCAATACATAAACTACGTTGAGTGAATCTACGTGTGTGAGGACATCTCTCCAGCTTTGTGTCGATTTGGGAACAGTTTCCCAAGTCGTGATCATCGTGTACATGACTACGTGTATACTACCCTCAAATGCCAAAAAGTATCTGCTTAGTTGTGCACGGCAGTATATTTTGTCCAGGTACATGCTGGAAAACAACGAAATGTATTCTTAAAGAGTGGTTAACACAGAATCTTTTGATGCCAGGTTGGATTTTCATTCTGGTTTTATCTATTTAAAACGATAGGACATTGTTGACAATGGGCATGGGATTATTTCGTGTTGCGGCTAGGGATATTAGACCACTAAGCGTAATGCGAATTAATTATTGCATTGCTTGTCTAGCAATGGCATCTTCCCTTGGCTATTCTCATGGAATTAGTGCTACCACAGGAGCCTGGCCGTATCGAGTACAATATCTGTCTATGTGGGTATTTTTGGAGTGTGTCTGAGATTCAAAACTCATTGGATGCTTCAGATTTATTTAAGGGTCACGAAGAATTGTCCTCTTGTTCAGCTCTTAGTTTTCCTATATCTATCATATCAATGGAAACAAGCCAGCTTTCATCTCAGGCAGCTGTTAAATGAAATGATTCGGGCTTTAGGCCACCTTTGTGCACATATAGGCTAAACCGGGCCAGGAGAACCTCCTGAGGATGGTGAGATGATTGAGATGACACTGTCTTCCAGACACAGGATTCGAAATTCGAGCCCTGGCGGTCTGAGGCCGAGCACGCTACCTCTCGGTCACGGAGGCTCCCCACAATACTGACTTTCACACATGGATGGGGAAGAAACATTTTTGTTTCTTTGAAACCGCCGAGACCGGGAACCGAACCCCGATCTCTGGCGTGAAAGGCAGCGATGCTAACCACTACCCTAGGGCCCCCGCCCCAGGCAGCTGTTAAGCGCTGTCTGATTGGTCGGTCTTGAGACGCAGTGAGCGCAACATTTAAGGTATCTCGCTATTTAAAATAATTGAACGCTATAGGCTTGATAGAGCAAGGTATCACCCTGTGGGCTCGTGGGTAAGATAACTTATTATGGAAGATGACAAATGGTCGATGATTGAGATAGTGGTGCCAGCTCAGTTTTTACACCCGATGTTGGTTTGATTCTGTGTCACTTTCTGGGACGCTGGCCCAGCTGTAAACCAACATTAGCATTCGAATCCCAGCCGTTTACATGGACACTGCATGATTAAAATAACAGAACACAGTACTATACTGTGCCCTGTGATGGTACAATATTGGTCCAGCGTTTTCGACGTTTGCAGGGTGACGGCGGCCTTGTCATTATTTAATATTAGGCCTACCCTAAAGTAACGTCAGCAACCCTAATTCTCGAGTGATGGCTGAACAAATTTACAACGATGGCGGCTCACAGCCATTTCGTGATGGAAATAGTTTTATTTTATTTTAATTTTGAAATCCGTGGCAAAATTGTAATTCATTTAACATCTATTTGTGCAACATAATAATATTGAATAGCTCATTGCATTTGACTAAAACACATATTTTATAAAACAAACGTTCAGTTTGAATTAGCAGTTTGAAATGCAGCCCCACAAACCTGATGAATTGTATTTGCATTTAATATATTACATGCATGGAGTACGTTGTGGGTAACAATTATAGGCCATTTGGTCTCTAGCGTCGATCATAAGTTGGCTTAGTAAGACGTTGAGTGCACTTTAACCTCAATGAGATCATCTGCTCGATACGATTACATCGTCCTGTCAATAATAAAATGACGAATGGGAAGATCACATGACGAAAAGAATTAAAAAAAAGATGCGCGAACAGTTTCTGTGATCGTTAGACTGTAATGTTATAGTCGCCGTTCCAGACAAGGGGAACATCTGTGTCGACTTTACCCCAGTAAACATGAGACATCGAACAATTGTTGGATAGATGTTGGCCCAGCGTCTTCGACGCTGGGCCACCATTAACCCAACATTGGTTCAATGTCACGTATCTACTGGGTAGGCATGTATACGCACAGGTGAAATAAAAATACGCAGCGCCTCTGTATCGAAGGTTACACAAGATGGATGAGAGTGAACATGGCTGACGAGGTAGGTGGGGCGTGGAGAGAAGAAGAGGTCGAAAGGGAAGGCTGGATCATCCCAGAAAACATGACACATAAGTCTATGTTCTGTCAATACTGGGCCACCGTACGCGACGCTGGTGCAAGATTGAAGCAGCATAAGCTTACCGGCACTGATTTGCTGTGCACATGCCAGCAGGTGTTGTATCAACACTCGAGTAACATCGCAGATTCTGGACCAGTGCTGAACCACTCTTTGGACAATTTCTACTCTGTCTCAAGGCTTAAGTCTGAGAGCTCAGAAAACAGTTCAAAGGTATGTACAGGGCACAGAACTTTAATATTACAGTTCTGTGGTGCATGGCTTGCCGTCATCGTGAGTGGCGTTGATTCAGCGTCGTTAATACGACCACAACCGTATACCTCAATGTTGTGTTAATTGAGACTGACTAGTTCTGTACACCGGAAAGCTGGGTACTTTTGTATTCATGTTTGATTATGCTGTACATGTCAGTCAAATAAATGATACCATACTTTACAAAGTCGTATAACCACTGGTAGCGTTAGTTAAATATTGTTTAGAAAGGATTTTTTTGTTTTTATTATTTAGCTGAAACCGTGTTTTCTAGTTATAAAGAACACGATTTCGTCTTATTAAGGTGTCAGTGTCTTTGACAACAGTGACCTTGGGGTTTATTGGGTGAGCGCGTCTGGATTTGCTTTTTGTTCGCCGGAAGTATTGCAAGCGTCGTTGACAAGCTTGATCTGGAGGCGACTGCGCGATGAAAATACCAGCTGATATAGGACTATGACCCAGGCAAGATATATTCGCCATCGTTGGCTCATTGTTTGCCCAACATCAAATACGTTGGTCCAGCCCCGGCCAGTCTGATAGGCCTACACTGAATCAATGTTTGTTTAATGTTGGGCCACCGTCTGCGACGCTGGCCCAACATTAAACAAACAATGGTTCAATGCATCATGTTTTGCTGGGACACGGCGATTTGGTTTTCTCGGGTTTATCTCAATCGCTCAGTTGAATCAGAGAAACATCCAGTTGATGTCAATCATTGATGAAAATATGGGTTCTACCTGTGCCAGTCGGACGTGGAAGGCCTTGATCGATTAGCCTTATCTTCTTGCAAACGCCATCCCGAATTATTGTATCAGAGAAGATCGGTGCCGGACAGGTAGGCTTCGCTAGCTTGACCTAGATGTTAGATCATCGATTCGTCGAGACCGAGGTCTAGACCAAACAATGACCGAAGATCTAGGTCAATATAAAGAAGGGTACATCACCTTATATTTTGTGATATATCCACAAATCTTCAAAAGGATATATGAGCATTGAAAATATACAAGTTTGATATTTTGGGAACGTTTTTAGATAGCTTATAGACAGTCCAGAAGAGTAGGGCCTAGTAGATATAATAGTGGTATTCCTATCTGCAAAGCCAAATGCATTAACTGCGTGAAAGGTATAAATCAAACTTTTGTCGGGCTTTGCACGGCACAAAAGGTGAGTCCTTTCAGCGCCTGGGTTTGGTTTTTGAGCGGCTCTGACAGCCCAAGACTTCATGCACGCCATTTTGAATGTATTCATCAGAGCTGGTAAAGCGCTTTGATCGCACTTGAGAGGGGATAGCTAAGCATGAGTGATGCCAGTTTTATAGGCAATTTATATTTGCATGCACATTTAATTTCAAGATATACATTTCAGAGAGCTGTGTACAGTACTTATACATACATTGACATTCGCCACCATGTGTGAATTAATGTGTTGGCACTTGTAAAAACATGTTTTGATAAGCGAAGTAATGCACCCGCACGAGCTTTAATTAAGCATGTATATACTTCAATTATCACAGACGAAAATGCTAACCCTGACGAAAATTATAAAATTATGATTGACGTCATTGAAGATGCAATCACACAACATTTTTATTCACGAAACAACAGTATGTGACTTGTAAAATTCATTAATCATGTAGGCTAATACCATTTATAATCGAAATATTCGTATGGCAAAGACGAACATATTATTCATAAAGCAATAGCTGGACTAGGCCTACATTTTTAAAATAGTGTAGGTCATGACGGTATTTCGACTAATATTTTGAAGCAAATGTGTCCTGTTATAAAAAAAACATTAACTGTTATAATTAATCAATGTTTCAGAACAGGTTTTTTTCCGAAAAGTCTGAAATGATCCCATTATTTAGGAAAGGAGACCCTTCACTTATTGAAAATTACCGACCTATTACCTTACTCTCAGTCATATTTAAATTGTTTGACAGAGTAATACATAATCAGCTCAGTCAATATTCTGTGTCAAATAAATTATTCCGTGAAAACCAGTATGGTTCTCGTAAAAAGCATCCAACAGAGCTCACATCTTTACATTTAATGGATCATAATAAAATATTTGAGATATGAACATGGGAAAATTTCTTATAATGTTTTCTTTTCAAAGGCATTGCACACATTAGATCACACTATTATTTTATATAAAGTAACATTTTGTGTATGTGTGGCAATGAATTAAAATTATTTCAAAATTATTTAACAAATAAAGAACAATTTGTTCAGTTTCAAAGCACAATATCATCCTGTGAAAATACATTAACCAGTGTCCCAAAAGGATCAATTTTATGTCCGATATGTTTTATCATATATATTAACCCTTTAACCGCCGGTGCCGCATGTATTCGGGTTTCAATTTTTATTAGCACATCAAGTACCACATTTTATATATGGTAAAGATAAAATGTGACAGCAACCAGCAAGATTTGAAAAGAGTTGACCTCTATTTTGTCAAATCTGAATAATTTTCACTCACTTGAAGTTGTGGATCGCGTCAGCGAGACACAACTTCAAGTGGGTGAAAATTCAAATTGAATAATTTGGCGGTAAAAGGGTTAATGACATATCATCAGCCAGTACTTTTTTAGATGATTTTTCACGCCGATGATATTCTATATAAATCATTTTGTTCACGACATAAATAATATAAGTCATATTACAAACCTAGAGTTGAAAAGTGAATAATTGAATAAACCTATAAAATTGCCCATAAATGTACCTAAATATAAATACATGCTCGTTTACGTTCGTCAGTGTAAGATACATTATCCTTTATTATTTACTTTTCTTTTCTTAGTATAACATTAGATAAACATGTACATTGGAAAGCACATACCAATAACATTTCAAATAAAATATCTAGTGTAACACCTAGCATTATTTATAGAATAAAACATTTTGCACCTCAACCAATTTTAAAGACTTTGAAATAGTTTGATTTTACCTCACTTGCATCATGGGATACTTTTATGGGGTCTTGACAGTACACGCATTTTTAAATTGTCAAATATGGCTATTCGAGCTATAACTTGTAGTAAAGCACAACTCACACACAAAGCCATTGCTCAAAATATTAAGAACATGAAAACTCGATGCCATACTTATAAGAAAAGAATTTTTTTTTTTAAAAGAAGGACGGATGGACGGACGGACTGAAGGAAGAAATGAAGGAAGGAAGAAATAAAGGGAGGACGGGGAAAAGGACGGGAAAAAGAAGGAAGAAAGGGAGGAAGGGAGGAAGGAAGGAAGGAAGAAAGGAAGAATAAAGGAAAGAAGGAATAAAGGAAAGAGGGAATATAAGAAGGAAGGAATAAAGGAAGAAAAGGAAGGAAGGGGGAAAAAAAGAAAGAAAGAAAGAAAGAAAGAAGGAAGGAAGGAAGGAAGGAAGGAAGGAAGGAAGGAAGGAAGGAAGAAAGGAAGGAAGGAAGGAAGGAAGGAAGGAAGGAAGGAAGGAAGGAAGGAAGGAAGGAAGGAAGGAAGGAAGGAAGGAAGGAAGGAAGGAAGGAAGGAAGGAAGGAAGGAAGGAAGGAAGGAAGGAAGGAAGGAAGGAAGGAAGGAAGGAAGGAAGGAAGGAAGGAAGGAAGGAAGGAAGGAAGGAAGGAAGGAAGGAAGGAAGGAAGGAAGGAAGGAAGGAAGGAAGGAAGGAAGGAAGGAAGGAAGGAAGGAAGGAAGGAAGGAAGGAAGGAAGGAAGGAAGGAAGGAAGGAAGGAAGGAAGGAAGGGAGGGAGGGAGGGTCAAACAAAGAGGCTGTAAGCGGCTATAGACGCGATTAGCATTTTTAACCTGGATGCGCTGAACTATTTTTATATAAACCAAGAGACATAAAGTGTATTTTTTCAATTTAAAATTATCATTAATATCTTAGTTTGCTCTTTCTGCTTCATTTGAATACATATGTTGAGGGTTTATGGCCATTAAATTTTTTTTAATTCTTTCAGTGCGGGGATCGAATTTAGATATCAGAATCTGACGTCTGTAATAGGCGTCAGATTCTAGCATCTAAAGTCGGTCCCCGCGATGAAAGAGTAAATTGTTGATGGGTGTCAAAAGTGACTTTCAAGTATAACGCTCTAAGACACGACCCGACACATATTTTAAAGAAAATCCGCATAGTCCGCGATAATAAATTTATTGTAAATTGCGCAGTAAAACATATCGCAGGATATTTAGCTCATTCACAGTCCGCTTACAGTCCGCTGGTTCCCGCCTGCAGTGATTTACTCGTCTAACAAAACGGAGTAAAAACGACTATAATTGTCGTGTTTCAAAAACTGATGTTGTAGGCGGCAAAATCATGTAAACATGTTAAGCGGGAAGTGTGGAACGCGCGGTGATTTTTTGCGAACGAAGCCCAATGCATTGCATTTTTTTAATGATTCAATTGGTCGATAAAATATGTTTTAAACCAAAGAAAGTAAACGGCACTCACCACCAAAGAAGACGAATGTGTTTATCCGATCAGAGTCAGTTCAATTGGCAAAATCAGTGAAGGAGAGGGGATCTTCGGCACGAGAATGCTCCTCCAGGGCGATCAGCAGACGGTCTGTGAGGATTTGAGAATATTCGTAGGTGGAGGGGACGTGCCAGGAAAGAATGATACGACGGAGGAGGGGGGCTGCTGAGTCTGCTACAGTCTACTGCCAGGAAATCGGGGGGGGGGGAGGGGTGCCTAGAAACCCTAGAAAGCTAGAAGGACAAGAGAAAAGGGGGGTCTCGGTGGGTAGCGACATCGTGGGCAAGATCGTGCCAACAGCGCAAGCACTAGCTCAGCTACGACCTGAAGCTGCTTCAAATAATTACGACACTTTATTCTTAACATACGTGGCTGGCTTGCTGTTGGGCCAACGTCTCCGACGTTGGCCGAACAGTGAGACAACCATATGAGCCCGAGCTTGAAGTCGAGTCTGAAAATGCTATCAGGATCGTGCAGGCAGGTCGGCCTCAGCACACCTGGAACCTGGACTGTGCCGTCACTCAGAGATGGAGCGATTGGCCGATCTACGCGGAGGGACGGACGCCGGATTCTGCTGATCAAAGCCAAAATTCCGGGTTTTCCATCAAGGTTTCCTAGATTTAAATCGGGGGTCACTTCAGAGACGCTGTCAGCTTGAACAAATCGGGATTAAAAAAATATACGCGGCTTTTAATTTGTGCACTACGTAAGGCTTATCTAGTTATGCATCGGTTTAGCTTTGTGGCTTGGGATCGGAGTAATTTGTAAAATGTATGATTTTATGTGAAAGCCGGACAGTGAATGATCACTGCGGATGGATATGTAGTGCTAGAAATCCTGGGTGGACTGGACCGATGAAAAATTCCCGGACAGATTCGAGGGGTGTTGCCGTTGTATACCGGGGAGGCCTGGACCCCTGGGTTGCGAGGCAGAAAGATGGGCGATGATAGGGGTATGCTGACTGCCGCCCGGATTAACGAGGTGTGCGGGGAGAGGGAGGGATGATCCCGGCAAGGAATGCGGTCACGGCGCCGGATTAGATCCTGCAGGATCCCGACGAGCCGCTGTTACAAAGCTGGCCTGGCGGCGAAGGCGTTGTGCCAGCTTTGAAACATTCCTGGGGCTGCAGCACCCCGCCGTATATCTGTAAATATGTCAGCTTCACCACGCCCCCTGGCGCACATACAGGACATATAGAACATCTAGTGCGCGTGCGCGAATGGCTAACGACACACTGAAAATAGAGCAAAATATAGGCCGGATGGATTTATGGTTTGCTAATAAATGCGAACGAATGAACGTGAGCGAGTGAATGAATGATGATTATTTTATTTTTTTAATAAATGATAAATAAAAAATAAATGAAGGAAGGAAGGAAGGAAGGAAGGAAGGAAGGAAGGAAGGAAGGAAGGAAGGAAGGAAGGAAGGAAGGAAGGAAGGAAGGAAGGAAGGAAGGAAGGAAGGAAGGAAGGAAGGAAGGAAGGAAGGAAGGAAGGAAGGAAGGAGGGAAGGAGGGAAGGAAGGAAGGAAGGAAGGAAGGAAGGAAGGAAGGAAGGAAGGAAGGAAGGAAGGAAGGAAGGAAGGAAGGAAGGAAGGAAGGAAGGAAGGAAGGAAGGAAGGAAGGAAGGAAGGAAGGAAGGAAGGAAGGAAGGAAGGAAGGAAGGAAGGAAGGAAGGAAGGAATGCATGAATGAATGAATGAATGAATGAATGAATGAATGAATGAATGAATGAATGAATGAATGAATGAATGAATGAATGAATGAATGAATGAATGAATAAATGAATAAATGAATGATATTAATAAATTAATGTGAATAAGTGAGTGAATAAATAAATGGATGATTGAGTGAATATTTTATAACGATTTCGTCTTTTGCAAAAAAAACGGGGAGATAGTCGTATAGATTGTATATAATTTCTGTGTGCTTATGTTATGCAGCTCGTTCCTGTTGTGCTGACATCCTGAGCAATATTGCAAGGCACTGATAATAATCTTTCACTAACTTGGTGCACTTTGTATTGCTATATTGCTGTGATTGTCATATGTGGAAGTATGATTTTAAGACTACACTGGAGAACGTTGTTTTATACTACATACCTAATAATTTAGTTGACTAAATAACGTAGGCTAGTATATCGTTGATCGGCTCGTCAAGGCCGTTTTTACCTGTTCCCGTCAGCCGATGCTCATATTAACGTGCGGATTGTTGTTTAGACAAAGTCAATGATGAATAGTCATGGTAATGTACTTTTTCAAACATGAATTCAATTGGAAAAACAAATAAATAAATGCACATACGCTATGCGAACACAGCGACACACATAATTATAGTGCCTACTTAGAAATGCCAACGGGGTCTTGTCAGTCTGGTGACTCCATTGACAATCTTTTTGATTTAATAATCATGATAATAGGAGGCTCCTCACCAGCAGGCACAATACGTTGAATCAATGTTGGTTTAACGTTGGTCCACCGTTTACGACGTCTGACCAACGTTTAACCAACATTGATTCAACGTCTTGTATCTGTTGCCTGGGATAGTTTATACGACATTTTAGCACAGCGAGGGCTAAGCACACCTCCATACATGTTCTCCTGTTCTATCACTTTATCATGTTGATATGATATAAAGGATTCCGCTGTACTTCGCGTGTCCTATTTTGTTTTTATTATTATTAATTCAAACATTATTCAGTCTAGACACAGGTGTTGTTTCTAGATAATGTCGATGTCAAACAATCTGAAATGATTGGAGGGCTCTGGGGGCACGTCATTGGGAGCTATTTTGTAAACATATACAAGCTGCCCAACCCGAGGAAGGAACCACTGAACTTGACATCGGGATGCCTCATTGTCGCCAGTGAAGTCAAATAATTAACCCAATGGTCAGAGTGGTTATCAAATGACAATCCAGTCCGTCATACACACACCAGGCCACAGTTAGTATTCACCAAATAATATGTATTTCTTGGGTTTTTATCATAGGCTAGGTATCACATGTATAATACCAGAAATACATAAGTGATACCTAGCCCATAATGAAAACCCAATAAATACTATTTGGTGAATGTAGGCCTAATATATAATTATTGAATTTGGAAAAAAAATTGACGTCAATAGACGTCAGATTCTAGTCCAAAGAAGATCCCCGCACTAAAGGAATAACAAATCATAATGTGAGTAGACCCATAACATAGGTAGGCCTATTCAAATGAAGCGAAAAGGGCTAGTTAAGACATTTGTGGTGATTTCAAATTGAAAAAAAACTTTGGTCATCATGGTTCATATAACAAATATTTCAGCGCTGTAATGGTTAAGTCGAATCTGGGTGTGAGTGAGCTGGCGGTGACGTTTACATATTGTAAAATACGGTGGGGGTTTTGAAGATAGTTGATACACTTAGGATAATTGAATTTTAAATATTTTATGACGTTTATGGATTTCATATGATTATTTAGCAAATTATAAAGGCTCACATAGCATGAAAAAAAAAGAATTTGAAGAAGATGTGGCACATTAGTGCAAGAGCATTAGGGTTGAACCTGGAATAAAATTGCAGAAAGCTGATTTTTTCAGGAATAAAACCTGGACATTTCCCCAGACGAATGCCGAAGAGTCCCCAAAAATCCCCCTTGTGCATTTTTTTCAATCCAAGATGGCCGCCACCATGTAACGTCATTTTCGAAAAAAAACAGGGGTATTCCCTATTTTCTCACTTTTCCAATTAGAAAAAATATTTAGATGTCTCTACTTATGTTTTAAGGCACACATCCAGATGTTCATCCAGATGATCTGAAATGATATCAATACTTTTCTCACTCCCAAAAACCAAGATGGCCGCCATATTGTTCTGAGTATGTTAAACGATCTCTTAAAAAAATAACGAAAAAATAAGGTAACTATTTCGTTGTTGAACCTGAAATGTATTTTTAAGCCAAACCCATGGCATCTATCACTTATTTAGATCACCAATATTTTATTATATTGAATTTATCAACAGGAATCCCACATAGTAGGTAATCATATGTAACACTATGTAACACCATTTTTGAAAGAAAACCAGGGGTATACCCCAATTTCTCACTTTTGCAGTTAAAACAATGATTTTGGTGTCTCTACCTATGTTTTAAAGTACAAAGAAGGTTATCCAGATGATCAGAAATAATATCAGTACCTTTCTTAATAGCACAAATCCAAGATGGCCAGCATATTATTTTGTTAAGCGATCTCTTAAAAAAACGAAAATATGCGATAACCATCTCGTTGTTGAAAATAAAATGTATTTTTCAGCCGAACCCATGGAGTCTAGAACTTATTTAGATAACCAATATTTTATTTTATAGTTTATCGACATAAATCCCACATGGTAGTTAATTCTACCATGACGGGTGATGCTTTTTTAATGTTTTCGAACTGCTTTTCCACTAGAAATATAGATCGAGATTTGTCAAGTTAACAAATTTATCTCTGGTAAATAATTAATTAGAAACAGTAGCAAGTCTAATTAAAAATGTACTGGTATTTTTTGAATAATTTGAGGCAGGGATTGCGTCAGCAAAACCTGCTACAAGTAAATAAAACGGTTAATGTCAACATATCAGATGTACGCTGTGTGTATCCATTTTAATATAAAACACATAAATAAAACACATCGAACATAGTAATAATTTTTAAAATAACATCCCTAAGTTATGGTGATAAGAGTCACATTATTTTTTTTAATTAGAAAATGAACATGATTAGACTTATTGTATTTCTGTCAGCGCTGTCATAAAATAGGAATTATGTTTATCATAACTGTTTCGGCTTCGGCTGCATTTCAATCATACAAATTGTCTGTTTATACATATTTGGCCAAAACAAACACAGCACATTGTTGTACAATATAGTCTAGCTTTGCGAGATTTTCCCCTCTTTGAACAAGCCACTCTGCACCCGCAACTCACTATTTTTAGAACTTTTTCTGGAGCGACTGCTCTTTCAGTTTGAGTTGGAGACAAACGAGATAAATTCCTTTCCCTGTCTGTAGCTTCCACACCCTCCTGTACAGTACAATATGCTCTGTATCATAATGGAGATTATCCCAGACAACACGAGGCATTCATCCAATGCTGTTTCAATACTGGCTGACCGTCTTCGACGATACCCTGTGTTGGCTGGGGTAGTAGGTGACGTTGAAGGGAGGCTTTCTGGCAAAAATAAATTAGATGATAAGGACTTCTGCCTATACACGTTACATGTATTTGACATCTTCGATAATCGTCCAGTAACAATGCTCTTTCAAATACTATTTTTTGTCTATGATCTGCGATTGTCAATATGTTGTAATAGGCATTTGAATATTAAAATATTACATTTTGAATATTAGGATATATATATTTCGTAATAAAATTATGGCATTGCATGGTATTGTAATGAGATGATTTTACATCAGAATAGCAGAATATGACATTAAACTAATTGATGTGACAGTTTATCGTCAGGATATGATCTTTTTATGTCAGGATAATATCAGGATATGATAATATGTGGACATGCACATTAACGTGATGATATGGTATTATAATGTCCAAATGCTGCTCTTTAATATAGTAAAATGATGTCTGGATACAGCTTTATAAAGGCAGGATATGGCTCTGAAAAAAAATTCAACAATATGATGATTATGGCATGTGAGTGATTTTCTGAGGGGGGGACGCTTGACATCATGGTCGCCATCTTGGATTTATGGTGATAAGAAAAGTAATGATATCATTTCTGATCATGTTGATGAGCTCTTTGTGCCTTGAAACGTGTGTAGATGCACCAAAAGCATTTTGTTAACTGCAAAAATGTGAAATTGGGGTATACCCCTGTTTTTTTTCTCGAAAAATGGCGTTACATGATGTTACATAGGATTAAATACTATGTGGGACTTATATGTTGATAAATTCAATATAATAATATATTGGTGATCTAAAATAAGTGCTAGATTCCATGGGTTTGGCCAAAAAAAAAACATTTTAAGTTTAACAACGAGATAGTTACCTAATATTTTTGTTTTTTTAAGAGATCGCTTAACATACTCAGAACAATATGGCGACCATCTTGGATTTTCGGTATTGAGAACAGTACTGATATCATTTCTGATCATCTGGATGAACTCTTTGTGCCTTGAAATATAAGTAGAGGTAGCTTAAATATTTTTCTAACTTCAAAAATGAGGAATTAGAGTATACCCCTGTTTTGTCGAAAATGGCGTTACATGGTGGCGGCCATCTTGAATTATAAAAAAGGCACAAAGGGGATTTTTGGGGACTCTTCCGCATTCGTCTGGGGAGATGTCCAGGTAACATTCCTGAAAAAAATCAGTTTTCTGCAATTTTACTCCAGGTTCCTGTGTTTTTTTCACTAATGCTCTTGCACTACATGTGTTACTCACAATAGAGATGAATGTGTGATTATTTGCTGTTGTAGTAGGCCTACATGTGTACATCGTACAGGGCCAAGTGGTTTTGTTTGCTAATATTTCTAGTAGATTTGAGTCATGGGGAGAATCGTTCACATAGTGATAAAAACATCAAATTTAGTACAGAGCTGCTCTGGAGTATACTGATCCATATTGGTAGGAGAACCACCTTGCAGCAGTAGTGTAAGGGTTTTTTACGGGGCATTTTCAACGCCCCCTTATTTTCTTTAGTAAAAATAGAGTAATCAGTAGTCAAAACATTTGTTCCACCAAATATGTCTACAAAACTGTTTATTAGTGATGTTAGTAGTTTATTAAAACAAATCAAGGGTGGATCCATGGGATGTTAGGGGTTCATACCCTTTTTTCTCGATAAATAAATGCCCGAAATTAGTTAAAATCGTTCATGATGTGATAACCCAAAACATTTGGTACAGAAGATACTGATCCATATTGGAAGGGGAACCACCTTATAACTGTAGTGTAAGGGCTCCCCCCCCCCCCTTATTATCAAGTAGGCCTAATAAGTAGTCAATTTTTCTTTTTCATTTTTTCATCAAATTTGTCTACAAAACTGTTTATTTGTGATGTTAATAGTTTAATAAATCAAACCAAGGGCAGATCCACGGGGCGTTAGGGGTTCAAACCCCTTTTTCGACAAATTATATATTTAATAAATGTTGTAAATTAGGTAAAAACTTCCATAATTTGGTACAAAGCTACACAAAGGTATATTAATCCATATATGGAGGGGAACCACCTTCTAGCAGCAGTGTAAGGGTTTCGCTGGGGGGGATTTTCGACCCCCCCCCCCTATATTTCAAAGAATGTTAACAGGGTCTAATTAATTAAAACAATATGTTGAGCCAAATATGTATACAAACGTGTTTATAAAAGAAGTTAGCACGTTATTCAGTCAATGCAACACATTCAAAACATAACAAGACATAAAATTTGATAAAATGCTGTGGAAATAAACAATTGAAACCCCCTATTTTTTCGGCGCCTTTCTTATTCTGCTTTTCTTTTGTGAAAATTACCTATTTAAACTTGTATTGAGTAGCACACCATTTATTTATTTTTAAAAAATACCCTTCGTAATAGCAGAACAAATTGCAACATTCACTATAATGTGACTATTTAATTATATAATTATACTGTATTCATTCCAAACGAGACAATACCACGTTTTTCATGTGCGATGAACATTTTGTCAAATCTGTTGCTGAATAGTCTTAGCTCTATATAAAATACATGATTTCCCTGCATTGCAAATGACTGAGAGAGCTTATTCACATTCATTCGCCAGCGTAACCTAGTATATAAAATGTCAACTAGCTCTGTAGATAGTAATTTTACCGTATATTGTGGTTAAACATTGTGTTCCCTGAAGTAATGAATGTACATAAGAAATTGTTCGTTACGCTGCTGGGGGCGCTGTTGTTATTTCTCTGTTCATGCATGAAGTAAAAATGTAAAATGTAGAATTTAAAGAGGTTATAACATTGTGAATTTCATAACAGTTTGTTGGGTTTTCGCTCCAGCAGAGCCGTGAGTTATTGATAAATGGAGTTTATATCACTAGTTTCTTCGGTGGGATCAGGGAGATAAACGTCAGTGGTCCAGTTTCGGTATCTTCCCCAATCCATTCACAGAAGGCGTATCTGTGTTTGGATGAAGGAGCGAGTCCAGGGGACTAAACCCTTAAGCTATTAGAGTTTAATTATACGTAACCTGTTTTTCTCTATTCCATGGCATGGGAATATTCGTATAAAAACAAATTAAATAAGTTTGTTTGTGTTTTAAGGTAAATTGTTTATCTCATAAATCATACATTGAAGTTATTCGGTCTCTTTTTTTTAAAAAAAATATTAGCGCGATTCTAGCCATAGTGTGCAACTGATTGATCAAATATATTATATTCGAAATACATTTTTTTCGACACTTTACAGAAAAATGTTATTTATTCATTATATTATTTGTCTGTACCACAATATAGTGATATAATCACCATGATTTCAATTTTGCTATATTTTTTTCTAATATTGATTTACCATGATTGACACCTCCACGTCTATCATATGCCATTTTTCATGTAGGCCTATATTGGCGGTCATTTTGAAATAAGTGAAGACAGGGGGTTGCGGTGTCGTTATCAATTTTAGCACAAACTGCCTAGGGATTGCACACCATACCGCACTAATTGCACACACACATTGGTGACAGTACAATTTTCCATAGGTTAGCCCAAATGCAATATCTACTTACTTTACAAGTAAACAGATACTGCCTTTCGGCTTTGTGGCGTGTCCCGATGGCTCATTTGATTCGGTTGTGGCTCGAAACTCGGAGGTACTGGGTTTGAACCCTTGTGGGGATGCTAAGTGGGTCCACCGGTAGGGTGAACGGCGAGACCCGCCTAACATTCACCAACATATTAATAACTTCTTTCTTTCCCCGTCAGGTCGACGGTTCCGATTGACTTCACAAAATTCCCCTTCAGTTCATTGTATTTATTGGTCTAGACACAAAACATTAGCAATGCACAACCCCGCGACTGACACGTCCCTAGGCTAACTCCGAGCGGACGACCGGCAACACGTGTGCAGTCGTCAAGAGCTAGACTACAAGTGCGGGAAAAAGCTATGACGGCATGGCAATCGGATTTATGCACACTGTACTGAAGTACTAAAACGAGGCAGTCATCTCCTGTCTATCCGCGTCCGGGGAGATCGGGGGGGCGACTGTCACGGTAATCGAGCGAGGCAGGGATCCTACACCCCGGCCAGGTCAGATGTTTGTCGCCGAGGTTGTTCATATACAGTTCTCTGAACTGTTCAAAAACCTTGAGTATGCAGGGCTGTCTATGATACTGTGCACTATAAAGAACTATTGAAGTCATTGATAAGAGTAGGGCATAGTCCCGACCTCGTGCTTCCTTCTGTCACGATATTGCAATGACTATGCAGAAAGCGACGTAAATCAATATTCAGTCACTCACGTTTTTGCTTTGCAGAGCAGTATCGTCGCATATAAAAATTATTATTGTCTTGTTTCAAAAACATGATTGATTGTAATATGAAAAAACGGTTATTATAGGCCTATACTAGTATTAAGATAGGTACTATGATGAATTTTAACATTACTGGGTCCATTATTTTGAATCCTAGTGCATATAATGAAAAACATTATGACATCTAAATTATGTTTTTTGTGTATAAATAAGGTATAATATTCCCATGCTCAAGGCTAGAAATAATTATATACCGTACTGCAAGATGTTTTCTAACGATGTGTATTACTCAGAAGCTGAAACAATGTATGTGCCAAAAACATCATTTACATTTTACTTAAATAAACAATTGAAGTGATCTGTATACACAAGTACTCCTGAATCGGTATGCGGCATAACATTTTTATAGCGGGTCCACTCTTCGGAAGCGTCTGTGTACTAGCGTATTTAGTTTCACTTCATTGCAGCAACACTGTGAAAAATGGCGAACACATATTCGTTGTTTCTATTGTAGCTGCTATTTCAGTGGAATGTGAACAGATCTTGATAGTGTCCGTGTGGCGACTGAAACAATGGTGGACAATCTGATCATAAGCAAAATGCTTCTTGCCTTACTCTGTGATAATGGTGGAGTGATTTTCCAGACACGTTGATTAAAATGAATTTAAAGATTTCGACACTGGGGGTGGGGAACTAAATTACACAAAAGTGTTTCTTTGATTACCCGGTACACCATCATTGAGCATGGTCTCAGTGAAGCTAATTCATCGAAACAGCATTGGGTATATAGTATCAGTGAAGATAATCTTGAAATACCAAAAAAAAACATAGAGTGAGATCGTCACCTTATTTTAGAAGGCTGGCAAAATCACATAAAGAAGGAGTTCACATACACATAGGCCTACATGTATGCATCAATGACTCATCTAGTCAGCCGTCCAGCCATCCTTTTGGACAGCCTGTTTTCATGTTTAGCCATTTTGGACGGGACGGCCAAAGTCTGTAAACCACCAAAAAGAAAAAAAAATTCCGTTCCCTAAAAAGTATGAGCTTGAGAAATCGAGGTCAACGATGGTCTGTTGAATGTTCATGGATATTCCACAAGGGAAAAGATAGATTGGAAAAATGCGCATTTGATGCAGTAAGTGCCACCACAGGGCCAATTAACGTTGACTATAGTATGATTTAGCTCTGTTAACATAGTGGACCATAAATAAAAGTTACTGACGAGTAAATTAGATGAAAAAATCCAAAATGGCGGCGAAATTCACCTTCATAATTATGAACAATAAACAAAATGACTATCCAACTGTAAATTAAACACCTTATTTGTGGCTCGAAATTGCTCAATTTTTTTTTATTTTGTATGACTTGGGGGCCAAAAAAAATTTATGGTGTTTATTATTCATCGTCGGACCTACAGTTTATCGTAAAATCGAAGACGGGCGCCATTTTACATATTTGCTATAAAAATAATAACGTCATTTTAAATAATAAGCAAATAAAAAAATGTTGTAATATGCTGTGATTAAATACAGTTTCGAATGCCTTGCAACATTATCTGCCGCATTACGTAGGCTATTATTTTGTTTTCCAATTAACAAAATTAATGTTGTTCATGATATTATAGTTCACGTGCATAAAAACAGCTTTTATGTGTGTGTTGACGGTAACCATTTTAAACTTAAAGGTCAAACAAAGATCATTTTGATCGAAAAACATGAGATATAAATTTATCAACTCTAAATCATGCAGAAATCGTGCAATAATGTGTAACAAATATATAGAACAGATGTGGTTTTGGCGGCCATTTTGTGTTCTGCTTATTTGAAGGTGAATGACATCAAAGATAGGATGTTAGCCGACATATTCGAATTCAGCACACCCAAACTATGTAAAAACAAGCGCACAAAATAATTAGCACTCAAATGTCGAGCAATGTTCAATGTTTTATATTTCAGCCCACCTAAATACATACATTTTCAGTAAAAGGATGCAATATTACCTCATTAAAAACTATATATGCCATGTACAAATCTAAATGACACTCAGTTTTAAGCAAATACACATCTCAGTTCAGAAAACATAAGGTAAATATAGATATGGCTAATAATTATATTTTATTAAGTCGTTTCCATTGACCATGTTAATTAGCTTGTTTTGCTGTAGATTTTGATTATTTTGTAATAAAAAACATGTTTCAACGTATTTGTAGGGAAACCCTGTAAATCCACGGCATCATGCAATACATCGTTAGAGCGAAAATTTAATGATATTTTATATGGTATATTGCTTGTGTATATTGCTAAACAAGAACAGCTACGACAGACGTTTACGTAGCCCTACCCCCTAATTTTAGTCGTGTTTGTAGGTACCCCCCTATAAGAGGTCAAAATATAAAGTTCATCCATATTTTTTTGCTTTTAACATCTCATTTCATATTTTAGACATATCAAGGTTTAAAAAAAGTGTGGTTTTAGCCTGTATATTGTGCACATAAAGTACCATTCATTGATTCTTTAATTTATTCTAGGAAAATGTTGGACAAATGTGATTGCCCTTGATCAAATTCACAAAGTAACACAGGCAATTGAAAATGTTTTCCATATGTCAACTTTTGTTATCGTTCCATATCTCCTCAACCAATTGTCCTATTTTCTTCATTCTATCACGCAAGATATTTTGTGGGTATATCTTAGTAGGCCCACTATTAAATATGGTTATATATATTTCGCTATTTGCACATGTTTCCGGAGCCGAGTTAATTACAGCTATACTCTACTGTTAATGGTTTGTGATATCAACGATTTCTATAATTATGTGTAGGGCCTAGGCCTACTCTCTTTTTAGAGTTTTAAAGTAAATTTATTTTTTTAATTATTTAGTACTATGAAAAACTCTCGAATCGCAATTTATTGATTAAATTGCTATTTAAGTTTACAGTTTACAGTCTGACATGATGTCTGAAAATATACAGTTCTGAAGCCATTTCGGCGAATTAAACTTCTCGTACACATTGCAATCTCTGTCCTACCAGGTAATAATTTACACCTCAGTGGAATAAAGCATATGAGGTTAAAGTGCATCACCCAAGGACGCAACATCGAAACAACGTATTTACATGATATTTCTCTGAAAATTCTGTACCAAGTGGGGTTGTTGGGTTCGAAACTGCACGGCGGCAAGCAACGACATTAGAAAAGTGGCATGCTCTAACAATTGCGCCACATCCCTCTCTATTTACAAATGATCATAATCGAGATTACAATTTTTGTTTTTTTCTTTTGCAATGAGCTCTTTTATGTACAAAAATATAGGAAATATAGGTTAAATTACATTGTATTGATATTGGCTTACATCACGAATAGGAGGATCAATCAAATTCCAATATCTTCAAAGCAAATACAAGAGCTGGCCTGGGACCACTGAATTGTACACTGACATAGCTATGAAACACTTTGGCCTAATATAAATTATGTGATATAGCCTATATTAAATTACAAAAAATATTTCGTGTATCCTGGATATAAACGTAAAGTTTCAGGTGGGAATAGGCCCATACCCTCTGAAAAATAGTATATCTGTAAAACTAAAAATACGCGATTGAATTAGGCCGACATTATTTATTAAATATTAACTATAGTCAGATTCACATTAAATTAATCAACCAGGCTTATTGAATTTCGCGGATTTGTCAATAAATTCTCTACCAATTCTCATGAACTTTACACACACTATTTGTCATTCATGTCGTGACTACTCTGAAAGTTTCGCGAAGTTTTGATAAGTATTGTAGACCGTAGACCATTTGACATGTAATACAATTCTGAGACGAAGCTAATGGGTTTATATAAGGGCCTATGAGGGCAACATTTTTAATTATTTAATCTACTGCATGTCAAATGGTCTAACTTCTAAAAGATTTATCAAAACTTCGCAAAATTTTCATTAATGGAAAATAGTGTGTGTAAAATTTCGTGAAAATTGGTTGAGAATTGACTGAGAAATGGGCGAAAATCATTCACCACGGTTAATGTGAATCCGACTCTATATAGGCCCCTATAGAAGGGCTATAATAGCTACCTCTTTATAGCCTACCGGTAGGCCCCCTAATGTTTTATCAAGGTATCTCATTCCTTGGTTTAGTATAGGCCTACATATGGTTATATAGAAGTGCTTTGCTCCTCCATATTTACAACTTCTATTAATTCATTCTTCCGTTATTTCTCTCTTTATTGTAGTCTAGACATTCAATAGTGCACACAATCCCCCAGCGGAGTACGACGACCTATCGCCATGCGGCTTGGCCCTGAGCTCGAGACGGAGCGTCCATTCGACTCCAGGGACCTGATTCGACTCAGTGGCTGAGAGATAAGTGAAAGTGCGCTCGGCTGGACGCACGCTCGATTGGCGGCAGAAGCTATTCAGAACGAGGCTGCGCGGGCACGGCCACTCGACTTCATAATATTATAAGAGTCATTTTTAAATGGGGCATTATTATGATATTTTTTAGACAAAAAAACATTTATGACTGTAGGCTTTATCGGACGAGGTAAGCAGACGTCCTAAATTATCACAGCCGAATTAAATAGTGACCGAAACAATAATGCCAAACAATTCGCTAGGTGGCTCTATCATCTGTCATGTGACCGCTTCAGAAATGGCTTCTGAACAACTATTTCGTGGTTAGCGTTTTTATCACTATAATTACCATGATTACGCTTTTATATAAACATAATTGTCTGTAACAATAGGTGCCTTTTTGACAATTAGTTTTACAAAATTTCAATCATTGGTAATATATCAAATGTCAGTGCAGGTGAGCTGAGAACTGTACAGAATTAGAGTAGGCTCCGTACGGCGTAGTCCGTTGGCGTTGCCGTTACGTAAGCCATGTTAGCGGTGTCACCGCCACCTGTGACCGGCCTACTAACAACAATAAACAAAGGGGAAAGAGTAGCTTGCCAACAAGGTGCATGTTAAAAACAGTTTAAGTTAAAAAGACTGAAGGAAAACTGCAGACATATTTAGCAACTGCAGCTTTGAAAGCATTTTAAGGATAAGACTATTGTGTCTGGTAAAGTGTTCCAGACTGGTATTGTTCTTGGGAAATATGCATGTTTAAATGATTCAGTATTACAACTGTAGGGGAGAAAAGACAGTGAATTCGTTCTGGTTTTGGTGCGTATTGGCTTCAGATAGGGAGTTAGCCCAGGTAGGGCCCCCGAATCGGGCGATTATGAAAGACTAAAATTTGTCTCGATTAATCAGGTCGATGCATGCTGTAGTTAAATAAGGTAGGTTGCTTCTTGCGGGTGACTGTCAGCACTTCACATTTGCTTTGGTTAAAACTCATCAGCCACTTCTCTTCCCATTCTGTCAGCTTGTACAAGTCACTCTGCAGCATCTGGCAGTCATCCGCAGAAGCCACCTCAAAATATAAAATCGCATCATCAGCAAAAAGTCTGACTTTCGAAGAGAGAGATTGGGACAGGTCATTCATAAAAATCAAGAACAGTATTGGTCCAAGAACCGACCCTTGTGGTACGCCTGATGTGACATCAACGATTCTAGAAGCAATCCCCTCAAGGACAACCTGCTGTGTGCGATTTGTCAGAAAAGAATTTATCCATGCCACAGTGCTACCTCTGATACCATAGTAGGCTAATTTAATTGCGAGATTCTTATGTGAAACTTTATCAAATGCTTTGCTCAAGTCAAGGACAGCTATGTCAACTTGTTTTTTGCGGTCTAAATGATCTAATAGCTCATGTACCAGGGTAAGTAGCTGTGTCTCTGATGAGCGTTTGCTTCTGAATCCGTGTTGCCTTTCATAACGTATTTTTTCAGATTCTAAGTGTTTCATTAAGTTTGATGCTATTATATGCTCCATAATTTTGCAACATATACACATTAGGGAAACTGGTCTATAATTTGAGGGCTTGTAACGTTCTCCTTTTTTAAGATAGGAACAACATTTGCTGTCTGCCAGTCATGGGGTACGTCAGATGTTTCAAGAGATTTATTAAAAATTTCGACTAATGGTTCAGCCAAAATATGGGTGAAATCATGCAACAATCTGGGAACAATTTTATCAGACCCTGGAGCCTTATGTATTTTGATGTCTTGTAGCAGTTTTAAAATGTCCGGAACAGTAATTTTGAATTTTTTCATGGATGGAAATGAACTGAGCCCCATGTCTGGCAGAGTGCTATGTGTTGTTGGGTTGAGTTAGCCTAGTACTGAGCCGTAAATCGACCTGCAGCTCGCTGCGCTCGCATAGGCCGTTGTAACACACGGCTACAGTTAGCCCTACCCCTGGATACAAGGCTATTCCGCCTGAGCTGCATAGCCTTGAATCCACCTAGGCTTAGTTAGCAATTACTATCCCGACACGTTCCGTAACATGTGGAGGGTGAGATTTTGCTAACTACCTAGGCTATAGTATACAGAGTATATATCCTGACCCACCTGGGTTCCAGCTGTATGAGAGAATAGTCTCGTAGCTACTGATACCTGGGTCCATTCCTATGGTTAAAGTGGCATGCCAGAGTGTCCGAACTTAAAACGTTTAAAAGTTTAAATTTGTGTTATTTAGGCTTAAACCATCGTAGGGCTGAATCTATATATCCTTCTCCACCCTCCATTTGAAAAAAATGGGGCCTATGTGCCGTAAAGCGGGGATACTTCCACCCAATTTTTTCATGTTTTCTATTTTATTGCTACTTACTGATGCAAAGGCTGGCAATAGAGGTGGTCAGTGGTAGGAACCTGGTCACCTCTTTATTGTCATTGAAAGATATCATTCACCTATTATTGGAAGGATTATATTCTTTCAATTTAAGGGTGGGCCAAAGCTACTCCAGCATGTATGGATACTTTGACCTATATTTTTTTATCGGGTATAAGGGTAACTAGACCTGTTGCAGGAGGTTTACAACACCCATAAAGTGTTATTTTGGATTGTTCATACAATTAAAGACAACCATGACAAAAATGTCATTTGGATTTACCATACACCTGCCGGTTTCTTTTTGTCACTACACCAACCACAAACATGCCGAGAATATTGTCGAGACCTTACATACTGTTAAAAACTGTCCTGGATGTCCTGGATTACAGCTAGTAAATTAGAAAAAGTTGTTTGGAAACGAACACGAAAGCAGCCCTCTGTTATCGCTCGACCACTGTTTTAAAATCGTTTGCTCAAAAATTTTTTTTTTAATTTATATGGCAGGCTGGCGGCCATTTTTGATTTTTTAATGTGAAATTGGTCATGTGTTATCCTAGTGTGAGACATTACATTTTGTTTTATATTCATGGTCCAGTCATTTTGCATTTCTTGAGTTGAGTAAATATTACAAAATTCAAAACAGCCATTTTGAAAATGTTTGCTCCCAAAAGTTAATTAGGTCATTGGCTGACATAGCTGAACATATTTGCCAAATTAAAAGAAGATCTGATGGCAGCTTTTTCCTGAAATGCGCTAACGAGATTTCTTCGTTAGTGGCCATAGTAATTAAAGGGTTGATGATATGGGGATTAAAATGTCACCAAAACATTTCTTGAAAACAAATAACTCTGGCGGCGGACCGTGTGGAATACTGTAAGCAGCCTGCCTCTGCGAGGGCTGCTTAATTAGAAGGAATTAATAATAGTGGTGTCTCATTTCCTTTTCCTGTCAAATATGTCATGTCCATCACACAAAGGGTCAATCTAAGCATGCTAAACTGATAAAAGACAGAAATGTAGTGACTGACATTTTACCAAAATCTGTTTTTTTCTGATTACCGACGGATGTTTCTAAAAGTTGTAATCAATCGTTATGTTGCCTTCACACATTCAAACACGCCAAAAGATATGGCATAGCAAAAATAAAAACATGTCATTTGCCTGAATCGGGGTTGGGGTCGATTACAATTGATGATTATGATTACGATTATGATTACATGTCATTTTAATTTATAATTTATGATTATTCGTCATTATAGTTATCGATTACGATTATGATTACATGTCAGCAAAAATTATCGATTATGATTTTGATTACACTATATTTTTTCGATTACGATTATGATTAAGATTACATTGATTATATTTCGTGATTACAGTCACGATTACGGGTGAATAAAATTATCTTTTAATCAGGTTAATCCTGGGTTTGCCTGAATGTAATGTTTTGCCCCACTCGCCTCATTAAACAGTTAAACACATCTTTTCTCGCAAAATTCATCATGCCGCAAGCTGAAAATGCTTTCATCATAATCTCAAATAATTATTGTTGATAATACACCCACCTGTGATGTTCAAAAGAAGCTACAAAATATATAATCAGTAGTGACTCAGTTTGATATTGCTGCAAAATGGCGCTCTACAGTTGCATCCCCAGCCGAGGGTCAAACTAACTGACAGATTAGAAAGTACCATTAAGTACACATTGAAATATAACCATGATAACTGTTCAGCGCTGTATCAACAAGAACTGATTGGCATCACACCGAAATTATTAATATATTACTGTAGCTTTAGATGTAGTTATTAGATTGTGTACAGTGGTATTGTTAAAGTATATGATAAATTTGTGATATGTACATACCCTTCAGTGCACATGGTGCAGGTATCTACTTTGACGTTCGATCCTGACATCAAAGGTCTCTTCACTGTATTGTCTAAAGGTTAACTTGACAGATATTGCTCTTTATTCATACTACGTACAATATTATTATTATGATGTACTTCTACAGTGCAAGATACATAATTTGAGATTTATTTTGTTGTAGACTTGGGGGATATTCATAGCCGATTATTTGATCACCGTCCAATGTTACAAGGTGAAATATCTTACATGGTTAAGCAATTTGAGGTAAGAAATAAGAATGTGCATCGTAGGCTGGTAAATGTTTAGAATAGCCACAGTACATATGGGATAATGGCTGTATTTGCACTTGGTCACACATTATGCAGAGGTGCCAAGCCTTCAAATTTTATCAGAAGAAAACCGATTCTGTCCGATTACTATGATAACCTGTAACAATACAGCCTACCAAATTATTGCATCAACAAAAATTTTCTCACAAACATATGTTTTTACATTTTTTATAAAAAAAATGCTTAGAACAGATTGCAGTAAAATCAATGTAAAACAATAAACAAATTGGGGGCATCTTACGTGGATTGTGCCCGACCGCTCACCACTGGCACAGCTCAGAAAGGTTTTCACATCATTCAGTAGATCTACTGGTTACAATTTACCCAATGCTGGCACCTCTGTTTATATATAAATTCTTATTACTGGTATGTAGGTATTTTATTTATATATGTGCACAAATAAAATAATGTGCTGTTTAAAATGTGACATTTTACATGTTTCAAAGTAAAGGATTGATGAGAGCTGGTACTGTCTAATGCTAATTTTCTACTGTCAAATTCCGCACAGCGCTACGCCGCGCCTTAAAAAATATAAACAGTACTGTTTATCTTTCACGGTGCCACATTTTTTTGTCATTGCTCTGTGTGGGATTTTTACACACGTCGCGCTGCTTTAAGTTGGGCAACGTTTGCTGATTTTTGTGACGCTGCACAGCACATCGCGATGAGGCACAGAATTTGGTGGAAACGTAGCTTTAATCAATATATATACTTTTTTATATATGCAGGAAAAGCGTGAATGGAGAGAAGAGGTTAGACTGCAGCAGAGTTTAGAATACAGCAGAGAGATTGTAGAGAGAATTGTGCCTGATTGTGAAGTGATATGCTGTGATAAACTCACCAAGTTAAATCAAACAGGTAATTGTTTAAGCACTTAATCATTTGTCAAATGGACCAATTAAATTATTTCACATGGGATATATATATATTATGTATATCCCGTGTGAAAGTACAGTACTCTTGACACCTCTGTATAACGGGTGTACATTTTTAAGAGAGATACTGGTCCATGAGTTATTTTTTTTTTCTTTTGAGCTGCATATGGATGGGGGCCTGGTGTAGTAATTAAGGCTGCCTGCCTGGAAAGTTGGAGATCACAGTTTAGTCCCCGCTCTGGCATTCAGGTTTCAAGGAAAGAAAGTTTCTTCCCGGCTGAGTAGTAATGATTCTGTATTGTGGGAAACTCTGTGACCAAGAGTTAGTGTATTCAGCCTCAGACTGCCAGGGCTTGGATTTCGAATCCTGTGTATGAAGGGCGGTATCATCTCATTCATCTCACCATCCTCACAAGGTTCTCCTGGACCAGTTCGTACTAGCCTATAATTTTATGTGCACAGAGGTAGCCTGACCCACATTCATTCGTTTTTGAGCTGCATATAATGTCACATTAAAGCAGATTAAATTGCTACACCATTAGGACCGAAAGTAAAGATAAATAATAATTCAGTTTGCTCATGTCCCCACATTTTACTTGGTATGAGTGTACATGTTACTGACTGAGCATTGATTATAATTCTAGATATTTTGCAAATTATAGGCCCAATTAAAAAAATTCTGGTTCAAACTGTAGTATCTCTGTTTTGATCAATACCTGAGTTAAACTCAAATTAGCAATTAATTATAGGGCTTAAAAAGTAGGAGTTAGCATGATGGTGGGTTTTATTTTTCAAATCATAGGTGTGTGCATTTTTTTATCCCCCCGCCTACAAAGTAGGGGCGGGAGATATTGTCATCACTTAATGTCTGGCGTGCGGCCTTGCGCCATGTTTCGTTTCCAGACTATATCTCGGAAACCGTTAGTCGAATTGTTTTCATATTGCATACACACATCCCTTAGGGGGTGTCGATGTGCCTTGTGGGGCTTGTGACCTTTGACCTAATTTTTTATTTTGAGCCAATTATTGACATTAATTGATGGCAGATGATAACTGCAGTTACGGGAAGATATCACGAAAAGCATTTGCTGGATTGTTTTTATATTCTATACACACATCCCTCAGGGGATGTGGATGTGTGTTTTTTTTGGGTTTGTGACCTTTGACCTTATTTTTGACTTTCTATTTTGGGGCCATCATTGACTTTAATTGATGGCAGATGATAAGTTCAGTTTTCGGACGATATCTCGGAAAGCGTTTGCTGGATTGTTTTCATATTGCACACACTCATCCCTTAAGGTGTGTAGATGTGCCTTTTAGGGGTTGTGACCTTTGACTTAGTTTTCTACTTTCGATTTTGAGGCCTTTGTTGACTGTAATTGATAGCGGCTGATAAGTTCAGTTACCAGAAGATATCTCAATAACATTTGCTGGATTCTTTTCATATTGCATACACACATCCCTCAGGGTGTGTAGATGTGCCTGTTGGGGGTTATGACCTTTGACCTCATTTTTAACCTCTGACTTTGAGGCCCCTATTGAGTTTAATTACTGGCGGGGGATATCGATAGCATCAGCGCTTTTGTTGGAATATGGCCGTTTATTCAAATAAATTCGGTAATATTATTCAGGTTGTGGGAGCATGCATATTTAAAAGGAATTCATAGTTTAAACTGAAAATTATCTAAAAAATATTCATAATCTTCATTTGTTTATAATGGTTATAACATTCATATTTCTGTGGCAATTTCACACTAAATTTAGTGGTGCTGATTTAATTTGAATGTAAAAGTTGGTTATATTATCTAAAAATATTCATAATGTTATTTGTTTATAAAATTTGTATTTTTGTGACAATTGCACACATATTGTGAAAATAAATATAATACTTTTTTCTAAAGAATGATTTCTGTACAAAACCTGCAATTTATTGCTGTTGATTTGTTTAAATTTAAAAGTAATTTTGCCACATACCATATGTCACCAGGTTGCCCTTTTTTATTTTATTGTTTTAGTGTCCACATCTTTCTACGCAGCTCAGCTAATTCTCAAAGTCTATATAGACATTTCGGAAAAAACTCCATCCTATGTTTTTTAATTTCAAAATATGGTTTTATTAATCTCTTAATACAGAGACTATATAATTGGCCACAATGACATCATATTTTCTAAATCCAAAGTACACTCTGTAATATTTCAGTAGTAGTATTTATTCATTATTAATTATTTTAGATAAGAATTGTTTCTCATTCTGCATCAGGTGTGCTATTTGTTCATGGGAAATGAAATATGTCAGTTATATACTCTCCAAATTATAAATGAAGGCATAATGTATTTATAATTTACCCTAGGTAATATTTTTATAATATTTCCGTCAAAGGTGATCAAAATCACACTGTATATTAGATATCATGGAAATCTGGTTTTAATATTCATGATACATATTTATGTTACATATTTAGTTAAGGCAGCAAACAAGATATGCACGGACATCCTCAATATAGAAAACAGTGAAAAGGTTTGTACTTATTTATCAGTTTATAAAACAACGTTTTCCAAACTGTTATTAAAAACGAGTTATTTTTTAACCTAATAATCTCATAATGCAATCAATGTTTTTGTTTCACGTGCCTTGAAACACATTTCAAAATATATGGATGTTGCTAGGAGTGAACAAAAGTCCAAGTTATAGGATTGTAATTATACATTGTGCAGTGTTGTTTTCAGATTACTGTATTTTTAAGATCTCTGCTACTATATTGTAAATGGGACATTGTTGTTTTTATTGTAATTTAAATGTTTTGAACAGATAAATTAAATCATCCGCCCTCAACTGGTAGGTTTTAAATGGCCCCAGCTTAGTGTGAATGATCACGTACAACTGAGCTGCTTACACCCGGTGTCACGAGGTGTTTGTGGGTGTTGGCTCAGTGTTGGGCTAGTGTCATAGATGGTACACTAGCAATGAGCATGATGAGGCAGCATTAACTGAATGCTTCATATTTTCTTGACCACACTCTCGCCAATGTCCAAAACATTATTGTATGGAATGTATTCTTTGACATGACCTTCAGTATAATAGTGTTGAAACTGCCCAGCCCGGGGAGCGAACCATCAACCTTGGCATCGTGATGCCTGAGCTCTACGAATCTTGCCAAAGAGTAGTAATCACTCCAGTCCACCATACACACACCCGGCTACATACTCCCCTCTCAAATATATGCTCGTCCCCGAGCAGCCTTCAACACACGCGTGGTTAACTTCTCCTGCCTACTATTTACCGCAATCCTAGCCCCAATGTTCTGTACTAAAGTCAGGCCTATTGGTACTGCATTACCGGCAAGGAGAACCCCACATTGGGCGCCAATGTAACAGTGTTAAAACTGCCCAGCCGGGGAGCGAACCACCAACCCTGGCATCGTGATGCCTGAGCTCTACGAATCTAGCCAAAGAGTCGACTCGTTGGCCAGAGTAGTAATCACTCCAGTCCGCCATACACACACCCGGCTACATATACTCCAGCAGCCCTTCATTGTGGAGTATCAGGCTGGAGAGTGGAAAGACTCTGGTAGACTTAGTCGACCAGCTGACTCTTGAACACTGACACACTTTTGATTCTTTGGCAGCTGCCCGAAGAGAATTCCAATCAGGGATAGTTCGATGCCAAAAGGTATTTCGTCCCAGTGTGGTGTTAGCTCTGATTTGTTTATAGGCTTGATTATGCCTACCACATGTTCTTTTGTCTGTTGGTATTAAACGTTTATTGATGGGAATTTCGAATTTTGAATATAAATAAAAGTCTAGAATTTTTTCAAGTCAGTCCAGCCTGGGTTCTAAATGAGAAATACCACACTGGCTGTTTGTCTATAATTTTGGGTGACAAATCTTACTGGTGATCTTTGATTTTTTTTCTAATTCAAATTGATTTGTAGCCATTTTTGTCGTGGTATTGTATGCTTGTCACTACACGTATAACCAATACGCTTGTTCCAGGGAGCTAATTGGCTGAGTGAAAAACAGGATGCTCGTCTCCAAGACTGGCACTCGTTCATGGCGGTGATGACACAAAAAAGTCAAGTCGTGGACAATGAGCACAGTGCACAATTTGAAAGAATGCAGAACTATTACGAGGATTTAGAGAAAAAACTTCAACCTAGTCAGTCATTATCCAGCTAGCAGCAAGCTTTATTATACAAAATCATACTAGTAATCTATTCAACAGCTAGTTATATACAGATTAACCGATCAGTTGTAATAGAATCACATGTCATTGACTGTATGCATTCGAAAGGCTATTACTGGTTTAGCAGTAAATTTTAACCTTTTGCCTTGATATCAAATCCTTTTTCATTTCTCCAAAATTGAAATAAATATAAAGATATAAATTAACTTAGTGACAGATACAGAATAATTAATGTCTTGACTGCCTTCCTTATGAATCCTTATACCATTGAAGATATAAACCATGGAAACCAAGGGGTTTTTTTCATTTTGAAGTTGTCATAAATGTCTTGGTTAGCTTTTTCCACTTCATTTGAATACCAATGTTATGGGTCTACGACCACTAGAAATATCTATATTTTAATTATTCCCGTGGCGCGGGGACTGTCTTTATACGTCAGAATCTGACGTATAAAGACTGTGCCCACGCTAAAAATGTTTACTTTCTTTTTTACCATTTTTTCACCATTGTTTCATTCATTTGAAGGTGGAAGTGCTAACACAGTTTACAGCTTCAGATGACGAAAAATATATATTTATGAAACATGGGCACACACAAAATTAATTCGCTGACTGCCAGATAAAATTTATGCTGCACTTGCCGTGACCAGATTCATTTATGGCATCATAGTTATTAATCCCATGTAATCAGTCCCAGATATATCCAGCACTGGTGTCAGAGGACTGTCACAAATCCCGATTATCTCCGGGATTGGTCCCTAACGCGTTAAATAATTTGATTAACTGATCATGTACCACAAAGTATTTTTGCTTTAGATGACATTTTATTGGTTTAAAACTTGCTTCAAGACATATGCATGGTAGTGCTGTCATAGCTTGAAAAGGGTTGAAAATAAAAAAGAGAAAAGTGACAATAAAGGAACTTCACATGTTTTCCAGTCATTATACCCACACATAAAGTTGATTAGCTTACTGTATGCTGAGAAAAGCCTAGCTGGATCTGCCTCTGATTGTAATGTGCAAACATATTCCCAGTAGCCTAACCCCTACAACTTTCAAGTGGGTGAAAATTACACATATTTGTTTGATTTGACTCCAGACATTTACGATTCTGTATGTTTGAACACCCATTTCTTTCCCATTAACAGCGACTTAACCTAATTTACCATTGTCATCTCCACCCACTACAAGCCGCCAATTGCTGTCGCAATTCTCGACTTGTAGTGTATGAAGATGACTTGAAGTAGGTCAAAAATTTAAGAAAATTGCCATGTATTGGTAAACCAGATTCATGGAAATTTTCATTCTTATACCCCTAGTTGTGGGAAAATTAAGTCTGTTTTCAGGGATTTGCAATGATGCTTTAATGCATCGTGGGGGCTTAAAGGGTTAATCAGCTGATAAAACGGATTAAAAACGAGTGTAATGATAATTAGCGGTGAAAGGGATAACTAATACCTTCATGTAGTTACTTAACCCTTTCAGCGCAGGACCGTCTTTATACGTCAGAATCTGACGCCTGTAGACGTCAGATTCAAGACGGTCCCCACACTGAAAGAATTAAAATACTTCTAATGGCCGTAGAACTATAACATACATGTAGGTTTTCAAATGAACCGAAAAGATCTCACAAGACCTTTATGATGATTTCAAATTGAAAAAACTCTTTGGTCTCCATGGTTTCTACAAAAATATTTAGGCGTGGTAAAGGCTAGCAGCTATACTTGTAGCGTCTCATAGCGCTGTCTGTGAGGTCACGAGGTTCTTAGGCAATACAACCATACGTGTGGGGACAACTCTCATATGATCATTTGTTCTCAGTTAGTTGTCACACACGATCAAAATTAAAATTTTCATAATTGCTTTTTAAGTCTCCACCCACTTAAAGTATGCATATTGACCCTAAGGAATTTGTTCGGTAATTTCTTTGGCGTTTTCCGGCTTCTTCAGCAAAATCTAAGATGGCCGCCAAAATCCTATGTCGCTCTCTAGAGCTTGAACCGCTTCCTGGATTTGTTTTATGTTTGGTTTAAAGGAAAGACCTTACCCTGCACATGTGCTGATTAGTTTTTGGTGTGATTCTGATAATAAAAACTTTGATTATTTTACGTTTCAGAATAATTTTAGCCGTTATTTCAGTTTTGTTTATTTTGGCTATCATCAATATAGGTAATACGTGTATAGCTATACACCCATGCTCGGATAATTTCTAAATATTTGCAGTATGCATATTTGCCCTAGGGAATTTGCCCTATATGTCACTCTCTAGAGCTTGAACTGGATTTGTTTTATGTTTGGTTCAAAGGAATAACCCTACCCTGGATGTGTGCTGATTAGTTTTTTGTGTGATTATGATAATAAAAACTTATAAATATTTTTTTTCCTTTTTAGGATTTTAGCTGATATTTCAGTTTTGCTCATTTTGGCTATTATCAAAATTTGGTAATATGGTTATACAGCTCAAATGTTATCTTTTGTGTATGCTCAGTGGCCCTGAGAAAAAAGTCAGTAGAATAATTGATTTTCTTTTTTCATTTTTTCAACAAAATTCAAGATGGCCGACGAATCACATGTTACTCCAAAGAGCTTGAACTGTTTCACTGATTTGTTCCAAGGAAGCAACTTACTCTGGCCATATGTTGATTAGATTTCGGTGTGATTCTGACATCACATTTTCACGTGGTTTACATAAAAATTTGGTGACAGTACTGTATTTCTCTATAATTAATGTACTAAGTGGGCGGGTGGAGACGCAAGCTTTGCCCCTCAAGCAAATCTAGTTATGTATCATTATTGATAAATAGACTCTAAAATTAGACTTTAGTAGGGCAACACATGATGCATGTTTTCTGATAGTCCTACAGTTTGTTTTGTGATTACTTGCTGGTTGATAAAATTGATAGCCTATTATCAAATTATGCTAAGTTAGTATATATACTATTCTGTCACGTTGAATATTTACTACATATATTTATATTTCTCATCAAAATACATTATATCGTTATGTCACCTGTTCACTATCATAATAAATATTTATTGAAGATGACATGTTTTATGTGGATTAATATTAGGCCTAAATACATGATATATAGGCCTATATACCAGATATATCTATATCTAACAATATCTAAGTCGATTCCCACGAAAGTGATACATATTGGCAAAACACGACTTCCTAATTTATTCGAAGTAGGCCCTACATAATAAATAAGGGACAATTTCACAAAAATATATATGGGCGTTCTAATATATGATAGGTGCAGCATATTAGAAGTTCACTATTGAACACCTGACTAACCCTATAAATACACAGCTGAATTATTAACTTCATTTCGCAACCTAATGGCGGATGATATTCATGCACAAAATTCCATATAGGCCTAGATCTTTCTGACGACTATGAGTCAACGGACGACGCTATATGCTAGGTCACAACGATTTGTAGTCAAAAGGTAAATTGAGTTATGAAATGTAATTAAACCAAAACATATCGACGTGCCAATTGTTTTCGTGGTAACTAAAATTTACTAATCCGTAAGTGCATTTTCGGAGTAGATATTGCACACACACTTCCCTGGGGGGGGGGGGGGGGTAGATGTGCCTTTTGTGGGTTATGGCCTTTCATCTACTTTTCGACCTCTGCCTACATCTCTTGACCAAATTAGCTTTATTTTTTCAATATGTCAGATATCAGATATTTATTTTTTCAATATGTCAGATATCAGGAAAATCGTGCCAGATAACTAGTAAAGAGCATTAGGCTTACTATAAAACATAATGTGCGCTTTCAGGAAGGGATATGCCCCGAAAAATTTCAACTCGATCAAATTTAAAATGACCGACTTGTAATCGGCCGTAATTAGCTTTATTATGCCTGATATCTGGCAAACTCTCCCAGATCGCTAGACCACAACTATAAAATATGTTTGCGGTTTCAGGTGGGGATACGCCTGAAAAAATTTCAACTTGATCAAATTCAAAATGGCCGACTATCGACCTTGACTATAACTTTAATATGCGTGATATCTGGAATTTTACCATGACACATAGCTAGACCATCCCTAGAAGACGAACTGTGCGGTTTCAGGGAGGATATACAACGCCGGCCCAACATCTTCGACATTGGTACAACATTGTATAAATGATATACAACTGTTTTGTGTTTACTGGGTTGCTATACCTGATATCTGACAGACCGTACCTGATAGCTAGACCATTAATATAAAACAAATGTGTGATTGCAGGAAAGGATACATCCTGAAAATTTTCAACTTGATCAAAATGGCAGACTATTGGGGCCTGATATCTGACAAACCGAGCCATGCAGAAGATAGACAATTCCTATAAAAATAAGATGTGCGCTTTCAACGAGGGATATATCCTAAAAAAATAAACTATCAAATTAAAAATGTCGACTTGCAGCCATTATTGACCTAAATATGCGTGGGCATATTCTGGAAAACCGTGCCAGATAGCTTCACCATTATTATAGCACAAGATGGAAATAAATATGTATATTAAAACCAACCAAAACAAAATGTGCGATTTCGGGGAGCAACAATTTTCAATTCCATCAAATTCTAAATGGCCGACTTTCGGCCATGATTAATATTGACTTTAATATGCATAATATCTGGAAAACTGTGCCAGATAGGCCTACTATAAAACAAAAATATGTGTCCGACTTGCGTCCATCATTAGCTCCCGCCGTCACCGTAGGTGAGACAGAGGGAGCTATGGATTCCGCCTCCGTCCGGGATTTTACCTCTTCTTTTGCCTATAACTGTAAGAAAACAGGCTAGGATAACATTTTTTTGTATGTGGGTTACTTTTAGGTGGATAATGGACAGGGTAAAAGATTTTTAATCTGAATTCAATAATATTATTAAAGGCATTTATATTGCGCCTTATCTCCATTGATTCTAAGGCGCACAGCTCGCAAAATAACACACATCTTATTTTGTTACTATAGGCAATCAGGTACAAATGTAATTGTAAGAATGTGTATTTCGATCCCTACCTGAAATATCTAAGTTATCAGTTGAACCTGTAACAAACACTTTTAATTTCACTGTGGGTGGAATAACTACACCTATTTCATTCCACATTCTGGTGACTACTTTGGCAAAATAGCCTCTAACTTCAATCACTCTGGCATGAGACACAGGTAATCCCATTGTATGGGATGTCTGTATTGACCTTTCCTGTCTCCCTGGGGCATGTGGTTTAAGACCATTGTAAAGAGTCACTGGTGTCACTCTGTGTTTCCTTTGATATAAATGACTGCTTTTTGTCAGTCGTTTTGAAGCATCACTACAAATTAACTGTGATATCACACAAGCAACTTTCACTCGCGCTGTCTTCCACTTATGCAAAACAAAAGTGAAACAAATTTTAAGTGTGTGTTAGAGAGAGACTGGAAGAGATAGTATTAAGACCACACAACTTACTAATAATAACTGCCAGAAAAAAGTGAAGATCTATTTGGCAAATTATTGTATTGATTTTATAGCCTATTTCGATTGTTATGAAAACTAACATTTTGACTTGAATACACATTGTGATGGTAAAGCCCGCGCTTTCCATGTGAGCAGACACGCGCGCGTTTCTGCTCACATGGAAAGCGGGCAAAATTCTTATTTTCAAATTTATTATGTGTGAAATCGAATGTCTTTTGCTTGAAGCAACAAAGAACAAAAATCTCTTATAAATTACCTGGTTCTCATACCGACTGGGATTCTTCCAGCATATTATGACTATCAATGAGCGTGAGAAGAGGAGGGGGTGCCGGCTCGACAAGACAGTTTGCGTTAAAGCTGCCATTGAGTTGAAGTCGGGGTTCCAAAATATATTTCCGAAGCGTCATTCCTACATCGTAAATTTTTTGCGCTTTATCTTCAGCCACAATTTTTCAACAACTGAGGAATGTAGAGGAAAACTCTGGTTAGAGTTCTGAATGTTTTGAAACACATAATTCTCATCATTTCACAATATTTTACATGGCGGCCATTTTGAATTTTGCTAAAACATCTTTAATAATAATAATATTTCAGTTAAAATTTAGGCACATTGACCCTGAAAACATAGGTGTAGAACTAAAAATAATTATACTACGTCGCATATTTTGTGTTTTAGGTCATTTTTCGTGATTTCGCGTGATGCCGGAAATGTCATAATATTACCCAAATTCCTTCCCCGCTACTCGGACATGCCTAATTAAGATCCAAGTCAACCGACTGAAGAATGACATATGTATCCAATTTAACCCTTGTCCTGATGATCACGACAATAGTCGTTTTTATACTACTTTATTAGCCTTTTAAATTACTGTTATTGTGAGTGTAATGACAGTTTAAACATCAATACTTGTAAATGTTTGGTCTCAAATTTAACAAATATGAGTAATTATAATTTCAACCACTTGAAGTTGTGTCTCACTAGCGCGATCCACAACCTCAAGTGGTTGAAAATTTAAGTAAATTCAGCAGGATACGCAGGATAAGGGCTAACTATGTTGTCAGATATTTTTAATATTGGAGGTAGACCTAATGTTACAAAAATAGGCCTATATTATTGCTAGATATTGTATCGATATCAATTTGGATTGTTTTCAAAAGTGAAACATCTGCAAAGTTGCCACAGCTCTCAGCGCACATTATGTTGAATTCATTAATTTATATTGGCATAATTGCTTTCGGTGAACGCTATGTTGAAAAAAACAAGTTATTTACTGGGATAAACCAATGTCTCGACACAGCTCAACAGCTAAAAATTCTTCACATTCCGTAACATTGACGAATTTTTTAGCGTAATAACTAGAAAAACTGAATGCTTATTCAGAAATACCATTTGTTAGACATACTATACATGCGAAAACTGATCTATGCACGCAGACATATTTTTGCAAATTAATAAAATGATCTATAACCGATTTCGATTGTTATGAGAACTAACATTTCGCTTTGAATTAAAAAATTTGATGGTGATTCTTATTTTAAATTTATTATGGGTGAATGTATTAATATATTTGTAGTGATTTCGCGCAATGGCGGAAAAAAGCGTCATAATTCGAAAAAAAGGTCCGAAAAAATTTGCATCCACCAAAAAAATATGAATAATTAGAAATATATATTAGAAATATATATAAAAATATGAGTAACGTTAATTAAAAAAATATCAGTAATTAGAAATATATTAGAAATATGAGTAATTAGATTTCTGTCTTCAAATATTCGTGTAATTTAATACACACTAGCAGTGCACAGAATTCCGTTTTGTGACCATGTTCATACATTATTGTAATGCGATTTAATAATGTAAAAATGGAAAACAGAACAAAAATAAAGTTAGCATAATGACTGGACAAACACAAAACTGAATCCTTATTCAGAAATACCATTTGCGAGACAGCGATGTGATGACAGAAAACTGATCTATGCGCACTGCCGTTTTTGACAAGGTGTCCTTGAAAGCCACGGGGGCTCCTCGCAATATTGAATCGTTACGAGTGGATTTCTTTAAAACTTTCCAAGCAGACAGCTTTACCCACAGGTGGCGCAGCATGAACTGTATTGTAAGACGACAGTTCATGCGAGTGGCGCCACCTCTGCTTTAACCATTGAACCAGGGTACCCGTCTATTGGGGTCTAAGGTCCTATTTAATCCAGTGACTTAGACATGACCCTAAATCTAATATCCCACGGAGCCGTTTTTCACTCACGACTATAAAAATCCCCAAATGGTCGCACGACAGTTACCCACACTCGCAGCGCTCGCAAAACAGTCTCGAAACTGAGTCGTGAACTTTGAACATGTGCAAAGTTCACCCAATTATCTTTTCACAACTTTCCAGTCGCCAAATGGTCGCCTGGTTGTTACAAGAAAATAGTGAGATCATTTTGCGACTGCTACCCAAAATAACATTGCGAATCCTTCACTAAATTCGCGAGAATGTCTTGCGAATATCTTGCAACTCATTCTCGAACGTTTCACGACAGTTTTAGGACGGTTTTAATGTAAAACAAAGCTTGCGACATTCTTGCAACTATCTCAAGACTATATCGAGATAGACGCAAGACGTTCGTGGTGACGTCAAAACTCCATGGTGATCAGAATCCGCAGCTATATAAAGGAAAAGAAATGGTGAGTGTTTCCCCCAAGATTATTGAGTAATTATTAAAGCTTAGGTTCAGATACATTTTTTTAAGTAAATTACTTTTTTCATAAGCGAATGCTGTTTAACTTCATGTTATAACATTTGTAATTACTTTTCAAATACACGATCTACACAACAGCACTTTTTGCTAAAAGGTGTTTTATTTGCTGTAACCTAGACATTGCCTAGTATACCATTGTGCAGCTTTGTACCTAATTTGGTGTTTTTATCACATTTTGAACCATTTTACTGAGTCCCCCACGCACTACGAATCCGCCCTGTTTTGATTACATAAACTGCATTAATAAACACTGTTGTAGACATATTTGGTGAAACATATATTTTTTTACAAAATTACTTGAATTCATCGAAAAAAATAAGGGGGTTGAAAATGCCCCGAACGAAGCCCTTATACAGTAAAGATACAAGGTGGCTCCCCATCCAATATTGATCATATTGCTTATTACACGTAGTGCAGCTCCGTACCACATTTGGTGCTTTTATCATAATTTAACGATTCTCCCAGAATATTACCAGATTACTCACTTAGTAGCTTACGCCTACGGTATGACAAAACACGCTTTGGCAGCCATTTTGCCGACCATTTTGAATTTGGATAACTTATATGAGCAATAAAGGAAATATAATGCCGGCAATGAATTATGTATCCATAGATTAGTAATCAGGTAATAGTAGAGTGTTTTAATGTAATTTTAGGCCGATCAATAAAATTATATTGTTAACGGTGACCTTTTGGTTGCCATTTTGAAAATGGTTAATTTGACTGTGAGCGGACATTATTTCAGCTTGAAGAAAGTGATTTCTGAAATCCACGCAAAAATTTCTGTCTGCAATTTCTACTCATGATGTTCCCATTGGTTTAAATTTCCCAGAAATGGAGTCTTGACTATAGCTTGTCAATTTGATTTTATTATTTGTAAAGACGTTAAACATAGTTAAAAGATACTTATATATACGAAACGTATGTAGATATTTCATTCTAAATAACCAGTAGGCCTAGGGCTGAATACATTTTTGTTACATTTTTAAATTGTTTTAACACCTCCAACATTCCTAGGGCACTAATCTCTGAAATGTTTTTAATGTATTCCAATGGGAATTTAAAAATTGTCTCCAAGTAGTCCGCAAGATAGTTGAAAATTGATCACAAAAGTGTGAGATTGATGCAAGACAATCTTAAGACAGTTTTGATATTGCTCTTTAGTTGCTTTTTATTTATTGCGACGTTCTGAAAACATTCCTGCGACTTTCTCATGAATGTTATGCAATATTTTGGCAAATTTTCACCCCAGATTCAGTAATATTTGTGAGATAATCGCAAGAATATCCTGTGAATGTCTTAAGAATGTCTTAAGACTACTTTGCCAACTTTTTTGTCGCGAAAAATGTTTGCTAACTTGTGATTAGTCGTTCACAAGCAGTAGCAGCAGTTCGCGGCGAATTTCGGTTCCGTGTCTCATTTTTTAAATGTCGTATGATACTGAAAGATATTTAACAACTATGTTTGACTTTTAACTGTTCACTTCAATCACGCGATTATGCGTAGACATAGAGCCTACCTGCGCTCCTGTTTAATTTTTTTTATCATTTTAAATTAGGCCTAATGTTATATGTACTTATTTTGCACACTGGCTCATATCACATGTGGGATATAAACAACGGATTTGAGACCTCAACGTTTTGCTTGAGCTGGCAGAATGTGCACTCAGTCACTGTTTGTCGTGTGAAATCACCCGCGACGAATGATTAATAGACGTGGGAGAGGGGAGGTGGCTGACATGAGGATTCGATTGATTCAGTCCTTCATAGCACAGTGTGTGTCGTCATTGGTGGTACCCTCAGTCAGTGAAGGTACTACCCCAGTAGGCCTATATGTGCTCAAGATACTAAGGTAAGTCACAAACTTTGTCATTTTGGACACACTTTTGTGTTCACTCTCCGACCGGTGTCGAGAGAAATTCAATAGACCCTATCCATCGAAGAAATATTATAGCGACACAATCAGACCAAAATCACTTTTTTGGCTCCTTGATATGTTCATAAATGTCCATAAATTAGAATTGCTCAAGTGGTCTTTTAAATTTTGGATTGCGCATTTACCAGTGGAAAGAGAAATAATAATTATATTTAATGTTATTCCTGTATTTCTTATTTTGGAATCTTAAAGGCTTACGCAATTCAAGTCTATTGTCTATGGTCTAGATCATGTACACTATTTAAAATGGAGCGGAATTGTTTCATGTTTAGTTACCGATTTGAATAGACGGAATAGATGAAACCTATGAAATGTGCGAATTTCGCTTTGGTAATTCCACTGATGGTCTTGTTTTAACGAATATATATGTTACTCAACGTTGTCTGTACTGGCAGCTCATAGAGCATGACCATAATGATGTTATAGTACCTCGTATAGGGAGGCATTGTCCAGAAGGCATTGATTGGAAATCTGTATACAACAGAGCATTTACAAAACTACAAGAGTTCCAATATAAATTATTGAATGATATTTTAATTAATAATTATTGGCTTTTAAAATGGGGTTTAAAAGATGATGATATTTGTACATTTTGCAATGAAGAGACTGAAGATATTTGTCACGTTTTCTGGGAATGTATGTTCACCAAACATCTCTGGCAGAAGGTTTATAAGTATATTTTTAAAACAAAAGAGCCAGTGAAATTGTGGGTATATCTAGGAGTTGACGATGTTAAGGAATGCCTGATTATTTTTGAATGTAAACAAATTATTTATCTATCACAATTAGAATGTATAATATACCCACCTACGATAGTTTTATCAGATATTTTAATGGAGTTTAGCATATGGAATTCTTGGTTGCCGAGAAGAAAAATAAGGTGGATGTTTGGTTTGAAATATGGAGTGATGTATGAGTCGGAGATTTTGTTTCACATTCATTGTTATTGTTATCCGTTGATATGAATTGTCATATGGAAATGCAAGGTTGTATATTTTGTGCTAAACCCGGTGTTGGCCTGCTGTTGGCTCACCGCCATCATCCGGTCAGCACTGGCTACCCGGCCAACGCGATGCATCGAGGCGTTGTTGTTCCGGCAGGCGCGACACATTGGACCGGTGTGGGGTAATGTTGGGCCGCCGTCTGCGACGCTGGCCCAGCATTGAACCAGCATTGGTTCGGTGTGTCGTGTTTGCCGGGGTGTAGATGTTGGGCCACCGTCTACGACGCTGGCCCGGCACTGGGTCGACGGTGGTTTGATCGTGTTTGCATCGAGTTCGTTTGGGTGGAAGCCTACCCAGCGGACGCAATGCGTTGGGGCGGCATTGGTTTGGCGTTGGTTTAGCGTCGAACCGGCGTTGACTCGACGTATTGTGTCTGCTGAGTAGTTTAAATATTCTACTGCCGGCGGGCACGCGACAAATGGGCCGGTGTTGCTTCGAGGTTGAGCCGCCGACGATTGTGGTGGACCGGCCCCGGATCAACATTGGCTCAGAGTCTCGTGTGCGCAGATGTTTCTGTTGTTTCCTGTGGCTTTTTAATCATGTTAATATATATGTTATCAGCATGTACATCGTTACCATCATCATGTACTATATCTGTGTCATGTTTTCATGTAAATAAAAAAATGTTGAAAAAAACAAGGAGCCGATATAAAAATCATGATTTTGGCCTGATTGTGAATGAATGAATGAATGAATGAAATCTTATATAGCGCATGTATCCAGCCGGCGGCTGTTCAGAGCGCTGAACATCGAGAGTAACTTAGCAAGGCCTGTTATCATTCAGATACCAGCTCAGTCTCCTGGGAGATATACAGCTGAGCTGCCATTGAGGCGCATCAAGCTATTTTCATTCCAAGCAAATTCGCCTTATGTGCCAAGTACTCACACATTGTGGATTTTCTGGGGTCTCGCCGGATGGAAACTGCGCCTACGTCCATTGAGGTTCTTTTACGTCCAACTCTAGGTCAGTCAGACGAGCCATCTGATTTACGTGGTTCTCTAAGCCCCACGAGTGTATACAGCACCTGGCAGTCCCAGGTGGTCACCCATCCACTTATGAACCGGGCGCGACGTTGCTTAACTTCAGTGGTGTCGGTTTAAAATAATATTTGGCATACGTCACGTTAGAAGCGCACCGTTAGATATCTGGAGAGTGGGGGGTAGGGGGCGGCCGCCCGGCTAGAAGAAATTAAAATGAGAAAAAAATGTAGAAACAAAAAAAAAAAAGTTTGTTGAAAATGTATAGAAAAACAAAATTGTTGACGGAATTGATGAAAAATATGATGACCAAAATAAACCAGCAAATGGTAACGTACCCGGTAGGCCTATATAATGAGGAAGGCATATTACTAAATCTGATATTTCCGTTATTAAACAAAACTTAAAAAAATTGTATGATGTTCTCCCCCAAAGGCCTGTCACACCTTGGCGATCACCGTCAACGATTGCGTAACGCACAAAAAAATATCAAAAATCAGTGAAAACGTTGACGAATGGTGGACTCTCATGATCCACAACGATCGTCTAGCGTTCGAAAGCGCATGAGTGGCGTTAGAGAGTTCCACAACGCACAGTTACGATCACTTGAAAACCTCTATAGTTTTTACTGCAGTATTTCATTGGTTTTAGTAGATTTCTAGCGGTAAATTTATCTTTTTATTATGTTAAGCCACGCGAAAATATATTGAATTTTCCAACTAAGGTTTGTCAGAGAATTTAGAAGTGTTCGGTAAAAGTTATTTTGAATTGGACATTTTCTCGTGTTAAAGGCCTATTTTGCATAGAAGTGGATTTTAAACATCTCATAATATTATTGATCAGCTGATCACAAACTTTTATAAATGTGTTGAACTTTTATAAATATTAATACATTGTGTGGATATATGCTGTCTATCATTACCAATAAGTTATATCTTTATTTTTATGGTTTTAAAAGATTCGCCAAGAAGTGTAATACATGTACATCTATAGGCCCTATGTATAGGCTTATGCCTATTATGATTTATAAGCAATATAGTACAGCGACTGAGTAACACTCTCCTAGCGTGTACAACGATCAAGTAACGTTCCCCTAGCGTATAAGTTACAGCGACTGAGTAACGTTTCCCTAGCGCATACAACGATCGAGTAACGCTCCCCTAGCGTCTCCTCTTACACGCTGGTGTGCGTTGAAAGTTTTGAACCTGTTCAAAACTCCCAGCGTACATCTGCGATCAACAACGATCGATAAACGCATAGCATAACGATGGTCCAGCGATGGTCAGCGTTCGGCTGATTTTCTCGTGCGTTACGCGATCGTTGAGGCTGATCGCCAAGGTGTGACAGGCCTAAATGCGCTGAAATTTTATGAAGATTGATACATTTGTAGATAATTAGCCTATGTTGTCTATCATTGCCAATAATGTATGCCTGTATTGTTATGGTTTAAGTGGTTTACTAGGAAGTGTAATACATATAGGCCCATTATATATGTATGCATAGGCCCCTATTATGATTTATAAGCAATACGCACTGGTGTGCGTTGAAAGTTTTGAGCCTGTTCAAAACTATCAGCGTTCATTTGCAATCAACAACGATTGCTAAACGCACATGGCAATAGCATAACGATGGTCCAGCGAAGGTCAGCGTTTGATTTTTTCGTGCGTTACGCGATCGTTGACGCTGATCGCCAAGGTGTGACAGGCCCGTTACGCGAAAAAATGCAATCAACAAAAACTCTAGCCTTTGAAGCTGGAATTGTGTGGGCAATCCCACGATATTCCCTACCAAAGAGCATTTTTGCACTCAAACGGTAATTCCCGTACGGTAAACATTTTCATGTTCGTTTGGATTATTAAATTTTGGGGGGTCTAGCCTATATTCCGACAACCTGTATTTCGATAACCCAATATTCCCACAATCCTGGTCTATATTCCGATAACCCAATATTCCGACAACCGTATATATATATGCCGACAACTCTATAAGCCCTCTATATTCCGAAACATGTTGACACTGTGGATCCTTAAACCATCTCCCGCTGAGTTGGCAGCTAGTATTTTTCATCCATTTTAAACTGGATTTACAAAGTCAATACGTAATATACGGATCTAGCGGGCCGAAGATTAAGATTGCTATGGTACTTGTCCTCTATATATAGGCTATTACAGCCGACATTGTAATAACATCTAACGCTAACATCGTAAATTCAAAAACATGTATATATGGGTATGGTAATCTAAAGCCGGCTATACACTGCGTGACATGTTGCTCAGCATGTTATGTAAAACAATTTTCGTAACATATTTGCGTGTTCCCCATACACTATGTAGGCCTAACATGTTACGTATCATATTACGTAACATTATATGTTACGCAGTGTATGGCTGGTTATTATGTAGGCCCTATGTATAGCTGTATAGGGCATAACCGAGAAAAATGCCTAAGCTACGTTGTTAACACGAAGTGCAAGGAGTTTATAATAGCATAACTGACGTTATTTTATAATTTATAAAGGCTACGTATCATATTATAGCAGGCCTCACATTAGCGGTGGTGATTTGGGTTGATGATGATTACTCAGCTAGGTCTAAGGAGGAAGTCTTGACGAGATCTCGCCTTTTACTATCGGTAAATTTTCGTCACATTTGTGTATACACACTTTGTTACAATAATCGTCTTCAATGAAATTTTTTTTCAATGAAAATTTGTACATTTCCTCAAAATTTTAAAGAAGCTCGTGTAAGACTTCTACTTAAACTGTCCATAAAGATGTCGATAACTGCATTCAATACTGGCTGAAAGAAGTGCTGTATTTTCAAGAAGAGAAAAATGAAGATCGCAATAGGCCTACTTTTCCTTCCTAATATGGTTGTTATACCATGATTGCGACCAATTAACATACAGTACTCGGGGTCTTTTGTTCTGGATCATGCAAGGCTTGACAAAGGCGGAGGAAGCACCGAGAGGGAACAATTAGGCACCAGTACCCGGCCGATGAACCAAGTAACAAGATGTAGCTCTTTGTAAAACCTCTCCTGACTACTGCGGCGTTACTAAAAACACTGAGGAAGCTCTCGAGTTCGAATCGTGGTGTGAGAGTCACTGACCGAGCAATGTAAATTATGCACAATATAGGGGGCCTACTCCTGTCCACTACAAAGACAATATGACTCAACATAAACAACCTCAGATGGCTCAGGAGTTCTGAACTTGAATATTACTGTGCATAAATCGAGCCGACAGTTCTCACCTATAATTATTGGCCAGGCTCATGAGCAAGCGAACGCACTGTCGCAATGCTGATGGTGGAAAGGATAACTCTATAGCCTCTCCTGAACACAAATCAATCAAAATATAAACTTCTATATGATTATTTCCAGGTTAGGTTAAATGTTGCCAATATTCTGCCTGGCTATTGCTTCACTGAGACCTTTCCCTATATTCTACATGTCATAATATCTTTGGGCACCACGAAATTCTATTATATATATATGTTACAATATTTAGTAGAGCTTTGACGTCAACATAAATTCATTTCTTCTACTTAATTTGGTTCTGTAGTAATTATTATGACTTAAGACATCTAGGCATGCATGTATACAGATAGGCCTAATGCGGTAAAGCTGCTACGGTACCCTTTTAGTCAAAATGCACGTTTTTTAGAAGCCCATTTGTCAGATTTTCTTATTGGATATTGAGCAATTCTAAATTTAGAAATAGTAATGAGAATGATTCAGTAGCGGATGTAGCGGATTTGCAGCACTGTAGCGAGAATAAGGAAAGGTCATCCACTGTTTAAATTCAATTATCCAATATTGTGAAAGAGTGTAAGATGCATTCATGTAACGAGGAAGCTGGGAAAGTGAATAATGTAACATAATGTATATTATTTTATTGTTGTTTCAGGTTACGATAATGGCGTCGGACATAATGAGTCCAATCGTTATTTCTGGACTCTCATGTCGTTGTCCAGAATCTGACGATGCAGAAGAGTTCAAGCAGCACCTGTTTAACCACGAAGACATGGTGACTGCCGACGACAGAAGGTGGCCTGCTGGTAATATCTGATTATCTTTAAAGCTACTTAAATTGTGCCCACTTATCATGTATGTATATTCATGCATGTAATATTATAGGACTAAACAAGCTAAATGGTCAAAATTTCTCGTTACCTTTTAATGTTCAAAATGTACATTGCAGACTGTGCTAGGCGTCTTTATTTTGTAATCTTTGTAAAGCTAACTAGCAATTTTAGCTTATTTTTTTTATCTAATGAGTGTTCCAAATTTCGATAATAGAACTATAGCCGTTTGAGAAATGCAGAATATACTTAACCCTTATCTTGCTGAACACGACTATTGTCGGTTTTAATATGTATTATTAATCGACAAAATCATTGTTAATGGGAATGAAATGTGTGTCTAAATAGCATAATTTGCAAATATGTGGGCTCAAATTTACCAAAAGTGAGTAATTTTCAGCGACTTAATGTTGTGGGTCGCATCGGCGGGACACAACTTCAAGTAGGTGAAAATTTAAATTACCCAACTTAGCAAATAATGTAAGGGTTAAAACACAAAAGTACTGTCCGTAATATCCATTTTGTTCATTTTTTTATATTTTATTAAAAATTGACACATAAACAGCAAAACGAACCAGGAACCAGGCCCTAGATGAAGAGGCAGTGTCCCGGCTAGATAGGCCTGTGCTGACACTGTCACTGATGACATAATTATGATGATATGAAAAAATTGTAGGCCTAACAATATAGCCATCAACATACACTTTCACAACTCCTCTTTGCTTTGACTTATGAAGGGACCTTGAATATTCCCGAGAGAAGTGGAAAGATTAAGGACATTTCTAGATTTGACGCCGGGTTTTTTAATGTCAACCCCAAACAGGCAGATGTCTTGGATCCTCTGCTACGACTGCTCATGGAAATTGTGTATGAGACAGTGGTTGATTCAGGTAAGTACAATCACATATTATCGTCATACATGTATGGCATGGGATTAATAAAACTATCATTTTAAAGCAAGGTATGATTTCCATAATTATGCTGCTTATAAACACACATAAGACGATGCAGCTGTGTGGCGTATGTCAGGACCCCACTGAAATTGACTGAAATTATTTGGGTAAGCCAACTAATGAGCAACACCAGCACTCGACTATTAGACTAACTGTTTCCAGCTCCTAAAGCTAGTCTTAATGGGATTTCTTGATACCTATAGGCGAAATATGAGTTTTGCCTTTCTCCAAGGCGCAACCCATCCACGTGTGAAAGTCAGTATTATAGGGAGGCTCTGTGACCGAGAGGTAGCGTGCTCGGCCTCAGATCGCCAGGGCTCGAATTTCGAATCCTGTGTCTGGAGGACAGTGTCATCCCAATCATCTCACCATCCTCACGAGGTTTTCCTGGCCCAGTTTAGCCTATATGTGCACTAAGGTGGCCTAAAGCCCGATTCATCTCATTTCATTTTCCAAGGTGCGATGCTTAATGCATTAAAAGGCCCTTTACTTGCTGGGTCGTTATGCTTCATTCACTGAACCATGTTATTCACATTGGGGCGGACCCCACTACTATGGACGTTAGCCATGCTGCGCATGCATGCCATTACATTGTGCGCCCACAATGTTTACACACTGACTCATGATGAACACCTGGTGTCGTGCCCATTTAACGTTTTTTAAAAGGGCAGTTTATGTTATGCATCAGAATTTTGATCTGCACATATATATTGCGTGTTCTAAAGAGTAGGGCATAGGCTTTTTTCTGTCGCGATATTGCAAGATTGTGCAGAAAGCGACCTAAAGCAATATTCACTCATTCACTCATCGCGTGTTATAAGAAAAAACAAACGACATTAATTACTGTTCAATTTACAAGTAAAAAGATACTGCATTTTGCCTTTGAATAACAGTATACTCCTTATGACACTATCGCCTGAGGTAGACCGTCCGTTGTGATCATTAATGGCAGATTCTTGTTTTAGTCGGAAAAAAACAAAGAAAGTCATTGTCTCACTGTCAACTGAAGTAGCCGTAAAAATAAGTATTTCTCTGTGTCGGTTTATTATCACTGAGTGTGGGGCGGTGGCCCTGGTGCAGTGGTTAAAGCTGCCTGATTGGAAAGTCAGATATCGCGGGCTCGAACCTCATTCTGGCAATAAAGTTTCAAAGAAACAAAATGTTTCTTCTCTGCTCACTCGTATTGATTTAATATTGTGGGAAAGCTCCGTGACCGAGAAATAGCGCGCTCGGCCTCGAACCACCAGGGTTCAAATGTCGAATATTGTGTCTGGAGGGCAGTGTCATGTCATTCATCTCACCATCCCCAGGAGGTTCCCCTGGCCCAGTTTAGCCTATATGTGCACAAAGGGGGCCTAAAACCCCATTCATTAATTTTTTATCACTAAGTGTATCGCATTGCCGGCAAAAAATTGAATACTCTTGCAGGCTGTTTCCTGTACAATTATAAAACATATGTGATGTGGAGTATGTATATGTGGGTTTTAATATGTTTCGATAATAATAGTCATTATGGCGAGCGTCTAGTCTGGAAATGTGTTCATTTGGTATCCTTGTATGATTAGAGCCATATTAGGGCTCCATTTGTATTCTATGGTCCCCAGCAAAAACAAAACATGGTCCTACGTCGACGTTGTATAAATATTATCCACATGTTTTGTGCTCATTGTGTCATTTGTTTGGAGAGCAATATTACCCTGGTGGTCTCAAATCTCCCAAATCGAGCAGCATAATGAATACAGAGTCTTGCAAACACACGTTACTGTTATATCAATTTTGTTGAATCTAGGTCAGAATCCTCAGAAGCTACGTGGACGTAAGATCGGGGTGTATGTGGGGTGCTCTGGTAATGAGGCCTATCAGGGGTTTACTTCAGACACGGCCAGTATATCTGGCCATGAGATGGTGGGATGTCAGAGCACCATGCGTGCCAACAGAGTCTCATTCTTCATGAACTTTACAGGTAATTAGAGATTATTTTATTTGTCTGCCTTTATTTTATGTCCCATGTGAACACTGTGACAATCGTACACATGTACACCTAACATTCTATATTTTGTCCTGGGTTAGTTATACTCACACATTAATTGTATTCAGTGGTTTGAATATATTGTATGTGTTCTCTAGGGCCTATGTACAGGTTAATATTTTCTTAAATTATTAAATTGAATACAGGTTGATTCTATGCTTTTAACAACGTATCTAAGTTATGTTCACCTAGATCTCGTAGCAGCTTGATATTTGAAAACAACCAGGATGATTTTAATTTCCTAATTTATTTATTCAATGATTTACAAATTATATCATAATTTTATTGATGATGCTACTTGCAACTGTTAATTCATTTAAAACCTCTTTCATCCTAATTTTACAAGGTCCGAGCATCACATTTGATACGGCGTGCTCTTCTTCCATGACTGCTCTGAACAGCGCCATCTTGGATCTTCGTAGTGGTAACTGTGAGGCAGCGGTTGTGGCTGCGGGACAGCTACTCCTTAAAGGGAGGGTGTTAAGGTTTTAAAATATAGTTTTGGCCATTATTTTGGCTTAATTATACTATTCAAAGTACATCCCAAAATTAATCATCATTAAATTTTCAATATATGCCACGAAAAAGTGCATTTGAAGTAGGCCAAATGGATCGCATATTGAGAGTCATAAAAAACGCTCCCACTATCAGCAGCTGCCGTGTGACGTCACACGGTGAAGTCGTATGCCTACAGCAGTCCACTTGCACTGATCCTATAGTGATCCCGCAGTCACTACCCAGTTGTACAGCGTCTTGTTCATGGATTGTCCTACAAAGTTTTAATGTCATCTTTGCCTAAATTGTTATCATGCCAAAACGTTGCGTCTCCGGTTTGTGTAACAATACAAATGAAGATGTTACAGCACTAATACATGGCCAAAAGATTCCCAAATCGCACGCAAGTGGGATCGTTTTGTGAAACTCGACAGAGCTAACTGGAAGCATGGTAATCTCGCATATGCTCCGTGTGGTGTTCACTTCAGACAACTTAATGATTTCATATCTTATGGTCAGTGGAGACATACATTCAGTTTTCACTCCCGGCCTACCCAGGGTAAATGTCCCAGAATATATCTAGATCAAACGTCTAGCTCTAACCGTTAGGCCTACTGCTACCAGGGCTTATGATGACGATGATGACTTCAACACCCCCATAACCACTTATTACTACCAGAACGCATAGCAATCACGACTGTTTTCAATTTCAGCTACTTAACTTTTATACACGTAGAATTGTGGTTCACACCTGTGATACCAGATTGCATTATTCAGATACATTATTATATAAATGTTAATTTTTTTAATTAAACTGTTCATGAAAACTCAGCCCCACGGGGAACGAAAAAATTCATATTAGGTGATCAGGCCTACATACTGACCGACCCAGGGTTGTCACCAAAAACTTGAAAAAATTAGTAAGACTAGCCAAACAGCGCTGAAAACAAAATTAATATGTGTATTTACAATATTTCAAACTCTCGCCTGATAAAAGTCAATAAGAGCGCCGTTGGGGTTAAATTCCATAATTTTGAGAATTATTTTGTAAATAATTCAATGAATAAATACGACCGAACTTCCCATAACTTCCCATAACGAAGATGGTTTAACCATCAACATGCTACACTTTTTAATGAGAAAAGGGAAATTCCTGTGACGTATCGACATAAACCAGGGAATTACCATGATGGCATCGCCTACCCAGCAAACACAAAACATTTGTAGACCTATAACACTTGTACAATGCAGGAACAACGTCGGAGACGTTGGGCCAGAGTTGTACAAATGTTATACAAATGTTTTGTGTTTGCTGGGTAACCACATTGGTCCAGCATTGGCGGTGATGGGGATTTAGACAAATTTGTTGTGTCCGAGCCGTTACGCTTCGCAACTCGCATCAGATCCGGCGAAAGGGGGGCATGGGGTCATTAGCATTTATGGCAGGGCGGTTAACAAGGATGCGCGTTGTTTGAATACAATGTCGATCTTTGATGGAAGTGAAGAGAGAAATTCTCAAATTCGACGTTTTCGAAGCAGACCTTCTTTCTGATTTTATTTTCCTTGGTTTAACTTTCGTTAATAGGCTACCAAATATCATCAAAATCGTTTGAGAATTTTGACTGAGTCAGAGTGAGTTGACGGGGGAGTTCACAGGCTCACTACTCTCTGAGAAATCGGATAAATCTCTATCGCTAGTTGTAGCCATTTTGACGGAGACTTCTTCATGACTTCAACGTGTGACGTGCCAGGCTGTTCGGTAGTTTCCGTGACCGTTACAGAATCCGAAGTGACTTCGGCTCGAAAAATCTAACAAAAACATTTTTTTTACCAATAATAAAAAAAATTAAATAAAAATTAAATTAGCTGTTTTAATTAATAGGATATGTTCCATTTATTGATGCTCACCCAACCTTAACCTTAACACCCTCCCTTTAACCCTGTGACCAGTGCTCTATTTGATAAAATGGGCGCATTGAGCCCTGAAGGTGCCTGCAAGTCATTTGATGCATCTGGTGAGAAGTTCTATATTATGTTATTTAACCTTATTATTTGTGTAACCCTTTAAACACTCATGACGATCCTAAGCATCTATTTTCATCCCGGAAAATTTTAATTTCGTACGTAATATGTGTGATTAATATAGGGTTTACATTAGCTTTTTTTTATTAGTATTTCCCATTATGATATCAAATATGGAATTTGTTTTTATGGTATCACACCTGTGCAAAAATGCTTAGGAATTATGCAGCTAATTGGTAGCAAATACACATGATAAACAAACAAAAAAAAAGAGGAAACATAAATAAACAAAATCACCATTACGCAAGGTGTGGTGTTCAATCAAATAACTGTATCAATTTATGAGCACTGGGAATTTATTGCTATTATTTATGTCGCAGCAAATGGATATTGCAGGAGTGATGGAATTGCAGCCATTTTTCTGCAACGAAAGCCAGATGCTCACAGAATATATGCCACTATTAAACACACCAAGCTCAACTGTGATGGCTACAAAGATTTAGGTAATAATCGCATTGTACTTAAACTTATCAGCTTATGATATATTATGCAATTTCAGGGTACACCCATAAAGGCAGTCAGTCAGAGACTGCAAACCACCGCCAAAATCAGCGGATTGTTCCTCGGCCCGAGACACACCCCGGTGTGGTGAAAAATTCATGCAAATCCATACTTTGGAGGGGAGACATCTCCCTTTTTTTTTACAAAAAAAAACTAGACTTTTCTAGTTTCAAATGTAATTTTAAATCTAAAACTGTTAATGGGGGTATATTATGTTACCCAACATACACGAGACACATAACCAATGCTGGTTCAAGAATGGTCCACCGTCTGCGGCGTTGATCCAAAATTAAACCAACATTGGTTGAAAATCTAGTGTTTGCTGGGTAGTGTGTGATGTGTTGGTTGTGCCATTTGTATTACATCACGGTTAGCAAAATCGTTATTTGAGCAGCAGGTGGATCGGTGTTCTCGTAACTGTTGACCTGAATCGTAATCAATCTGATAGGTCGAGATTTTAACATAGGACAGAACTGACAATTTACAAAACACATTTATTTTATAACTACTAAACACATTTTTTTTTAAATGTATTTGTGTAGCTCCGTGTATGACACAGGGTGACAGGGTACTATAATAATGTGGAGTTTCGATCAAGGTGATTCAGGCTCACATCTAGATCAAATGTCGATCAAGATTGAAGTGTGATAGAACTATGAATTATGCGATAAAACTTATCGTCTAATCTATATCATAAAAGATCGCCGACGTGTATACACAATCTATGATCTGTGTACTCGCTTTATGATGTTTATTGACCTGGTCATGTGTGTCTGAAGCCCACCCATGCAACAAACAAGAGACCTTGGTCCAATAATGGTTCTATGTTGGGCCAAGGTCACAGATGCTGGACTAACATATAACATTGACTAGCATTGGGTAAATGTGTCATGTTTTAGTAGACTGGATCGTCAAGTTCATTCGATATTTACATTTTATTATTAAATGTAATAATAGATGTATTCGACATGAAAGGAAATCGTGCTCAGCAGCAGCTGGAAGGCATATTAAATTGAAGGCGTAATGGAATGAGACATACAGTTTTTTGCACAACCCATGCATAATTTACTTCTATCAATATAATTATGTCGTTTTTTTCTTGCTAAAGTGATAATGAAATAGCATAGTACTTTTATTTCTATATACTTTTACTATATTTCGAAATATAATGTTTACCGTTGATTAACCCTCACTTGCTAAAAGCGCAAGTTAACCTGAAATATAATGTTTACCAATGATTTTAATCATATTAACCCTCAACATGCCTTAAGCGCAAGTTAACATGAAATATAATAACCCCCAACATGCCTTAAGCGCAAGTTAACCTGAAATATAATGTTTACCAATGATTTTAATCATATTAACCCTCAACATGCCTTAAGCGCACGTTAACATGAAATATAATAACCCCCAACATGCCTTAAGCGCAAGTTAACCTGAAATATAATGTTTACCAATGATTTTAATCATATTAACCCTCAACATGCCTTAAGCGCAAGTTAACATGAAATATAATAACCCCCAACATGCCTTAAGCGCAAGTTAACCTGAAATATAATGCTTACCGTTGATTTTAATCATATTAATCATAACATGCTAAAAGCGCATGTTAACCTGTTGTGTTCTTATGTCTCGCTACCGCGACCCACAACTTCAGGTGGGTGAAAATTCTTACATACGGTACACACAATTTTAATCAAAACATTTGACAATCTTACAAATTCAATGATTATTGCTCCTTCACAGGCTGAAAATAGCTATAGACGTGATTAGCAACCCTCAACATGCCTTACAGCGCGTGGATAGACTTTAGTCATCAGAATCTGACGTCTGTACATAGATAATGACCATAGACCCATAACATGTTTTTTACCCACTGATATAGTATCATGCATGCTCATTGAGATGGTAAATATGTATACATCCCTCTAAGAAATAGCGCTCAATTGCGCTAATTACTCCGTGGCCCTAATATTAAATCTCGCTATGTAACGAGAATAAATAAAGTCCAGTATGATGTTTTCACATCACTTATCTCACTGTCATTTTCTGAACAGGTATTACGTATCCTTCCTCTGAGATCCAGTCTCAGCTGATCCGGGAGACGTACAAGGAGGCTGGTATCAATCCTGAAGACGTGGTGTATGTGGAAGCTCACGGTACAGGGACACCAGCCGGCGACCCACAGGTGATATATGACGGAAAGACGAGGGGAACTGAATAAGATGCTCGATGATAAAGTTCAAAAGAGTTTGGTGTTTTAACTAGACTAATTTATTTATTTATTCGTCATACAAAGTACATATGAATTAGGCTCAATAAACAAACAGTGCAATGAGACAGCGTACGTACTGGGCACTGGCAATATGTCTATGCTAGCCCGTGCAGAAATCATTATCATAAAATTAGAATATATAAAATATGTTTTAACGTGGATCACCACGATTACACAAACAGAAATGACATGTAATAAAATCTTTAAAAATTAGCGCGCCACCGAGTCGGGTTGAAATAAATAATTTGTCCGCGACTAAACTACACCCCCCCCCCCTCCATGGAGATTGAATGGTGGCCCCTAGCCTAATTAATACATTTAAAAATATACAACAAATCTGCAATTTAATTTCACGTCGGTACGATAATGAATGCGATTGAAGTATGGTACATCTTTGTTCGTAATCATTTTCAGGATAACTAAGAGTATACTATAGCGGATAGCAGCTCTTTCTATTGACTCAATGAGTCTGAGTCTGAGTCTTCACAGATCAAGCAGTACTAGGAGACCATAAACTAGAACACTATTCTAAGTTACTTCGTACAAATGTAGGCCTACGGTACAGAGAGGTCGTAACATTAACAGGAGCATTAAAACCAAGTGCTCACATTATCATACCCATCGTAATGATACATTTATTATTCAAACCACCTAGCATGCGAGCCCCATGCGAGATTGGTGGTTATTGCTACTCCATATCTCGCATTATTAAAAATCTTATATTAAAAAAAGAATGTAACTCCACATTAAAAGTTAAATACGAAATCTGTTGTAATAAACCACAATCGTTTGAATACCTTTTTGAAAAAAAAACCTTTGGCATATCGTTGCGATATAGTAAAAATTACACTAGGCCTAAAATTGAGCCCTCTAATACTCTTGATGTCACAGACAACCAGCTACATTGTGTGCCCTCTATAGCTACTTGCTGTTTTCCTTCTGTTAATGCCGTCATTCATAATATGTTATTGAAAGTATTGGAAATAATACAATTTCCGTGCTGATTTCTTCAACCGTTTTTTTATTAATTTATGGGTTTAATATGGGTTGTTTTGTATTTTATTTTTGACGAACACATATCAAACAATGTTAACAATCTATAACATACATTGGACAATTGCATGATAGTCATTTTACAAATAAAGACTGTGAATAAATAAACATTGTTTTGATGAGAAACCAATTGCTTGGTTGCCAATGTATAGCCTATTGCTAAGTTGTTTATTCAGAGAGTAATCAGTTAGGGACATCGCCTTTTTGTATAGAAATGAAATGATCTATTTATCTATTTGTACTCTAGCACAATATGTGTGTTGACCTGAACACTTATCTTTAACTGTTAATTCTGATAAATGTTTGATACGCTTTAGAAATATATATGACATGTGCTCACAGCATGACCCAGCAGACACGAGAAGTTGGTTCAATGCTGGTTATCTCTGGCCGACCATTTGTGTTTGACCAACATCGAACTGGCATTGGATCAACGTCTCTTGTCTCGTGGGAAAGCTCCTAGGGCAATTCGATTCTGTACCACTCCCAAACAGGACATACTGACTCATTTCTGGACCAATATCAGTTGACGTTAGTACAACGTGGACCAAGTGTGTCTTTTTTACTAAGTTCAAGTTTATCACAATAATCTAATGCAATATGTAAAGTGGGTGGTTATTTAAATTAAAGGTCATGGTTACAGGAAATGAACGCCATAGCTGATGTTTTCTGCTCCAATGGACGCCAGCAGCCATTGATGGTAGGCTCTGTTAAATCCAACATGGGACATGCTGAAGGAGCTTCTGGTCAGTGAACAAACAAACAAACAAACAAACACGCAAACGAAAGAACCAACGAAACGAAATGAACAAATGTACAAACCAATCAAACAACCAACCAGCCAGCCAACCAAGCAAACAACCACAATCACAGGAACCCCCTTTCCACACCCTTCCCTCCCCCACCACACAAGAGTGACTTAATGACCGACCGACCGAACCCTTCACACCGACCGGTCAACAACCCCCCCCCCCCCCCCTACCCCCCCCCTATGTGCACATCCTAACCAATCAACCAACAAGCCAACCAACCCACCAAACACCCAACCAACAAAATAAACAACCGACCAACTAACCAGCCAACAGTCTTCTCTGAGTGGCATCCTAATGTTGCCCTATTCGGATGATTCTATCCATTTCGATGTTGAATATACTTATATAAAGGGGAATAATATATATCTACAGTTCCAAAACCACAGATATTAGTATTGACCATGCACACATTGTCACTTGATTTGAAACCTGAGAAAACCTGCAAAGCAAGTTTAAATTAAAATAGGTGGATCGTCACAATTCGTCGAGCGTATCTACAATGTAGGCCCACAGGCATGCGCAACATGGTGAACGTTCTAATGACTAAGTGGGTCCGTTAGAAGTAAATACTATGAATCAATGAAGCGCATTAAACGACTAATATGATTTAATCTCATACCTCAGACTCTGCTGTTTCTTAATACATGTAGATTATTTTTAAAATATTTTATGATCTTGTTAGGTCTTATTGGTATAGTGAAGGTATTGTTATCTATGGAGAGCGGCCTGTTGCCCGCACAGCTACACTACAACACACCAAATGAGAACATCCCTGGTCTACTGGATGGCCGGATGCAGGTCGTCACCACGAACACACCATGGACACACACCCTGGTCGGGATCAGCTCGTTTGGTTTTGGTGGCGCAAACGGTCACGCCATCTTAGAGGGATTTCCCGATAATTATGAGCGGATTCCACATCCAGCCAGTGACGTCAGACGTCTGCTGACCTGCTGCGGAAGAACTTATGACGCGGTGGAACATCTGCTGGCCCGGGTGACGTCACATCCGCATGACGTCTTCCTGCATAGATTACTGCAGGAGAATGCCAATGATGACCCTTCCAGATTCCCGTATAGAGGATGTACACTGCTAAACGACCCCAAGTCACTTCCAGTCATACAGGTAATCACACCATAACAAACCAACACTAGACACTGACCCATCGTTGGGTAAACGTTCGGCCAGCGTCGTAGACTTAAAAGCAAATGAATAGTCATAGATCACTCATAGATCATATCAGCGTAAAAACAGGAGGATTCCTTTTCTCCAAACACCTTACTAGTATTATATTTTAATATTTCTAAGATAACTTCACACTACGTGCTCATATCTAAGAATTTGTGTTTGAGAAGGATAATTTTTCAGCATTTACTGACTAAATAGTAACTACACTATGTCTCTGAAAATGTCTCTGTATCTACAAATGCATTTTTTAAATGTCGTGAGGTCTCCTAAATTAAAGCGTTCTGTGGGAGGTAATTTTTGCGATATCATTCAAGCGTTCAAATATATAGGCGACGTCCTTGACATTATTGTACATGAATAGATATACATAGATCATAAGATGTAGATGTCACAGATCGGAGGGGCTTAGTAGACGCATACACTTATAAAGAGTTTAGCCTTGAAACATCGTTTAGATTTTTACTTGATAATTTGATAACCAGTGATAACGGGCCACAAATTTGATCGTATCCTACATAACCCTTTCTAACCATTTTGCCACGTCCCTCACTGATTAAAAACAGCGGTGGGTAAACACGAGACATTCGGAACCAATGTTGATTTAATAGGCATCGTCTGCGACGCCATCAGTCCAACATTGAAACAATGTAGGCTCAGCACGTCGTGTTTACCACCCAGCAAACACGAGCTATTCACTAAAGGCTGGTTGAATGTTGGCCCACCGTCTACGATGCTGGTCCAACATTCAACCAACCTTTGGTGATTGTCTCGTGTTTGCTGGGCAGGTATCCTGTTCAAAGCACGTGATAATTATGTGATTTGAATTTGTGGCGCCGTGGGGCGAGGACACTGGTGCAGTGGTTATAGCTGCATGCTTGGAAAATCGGAGATGGCGGATTCGAACCCCACTCTGGCATTTACGTTTCAAAGAAACAAAATGTTTTTTTCCGCTCACTCGAAGCTCAATTGAAGATTGTGGGGAGCCTCCCTGGTCGCGAGGTTGCGTGCTCGGCCTCAGACCGCCAGGGCTCGAATGTCGAATTCTGTGTCTAGAGGGCAGTTTAATCTCACCATCCTCAGGAGTTTCTGCTGGCCCAGTTTAGCCTACATTTGCACAAAGGTGGCCTAAAACCCCATTCATTTCATTTGTGGCGCTGTATGAACGTCGTTGCTGAAATTCATAGTATTTTCTGAGTTTTGTCGAAAAAGAATTTGCTATCAGAAAAGGCCGGGGTAGATGGAGTTTGTATTCTACAAAATACATTTTGTCAATAAAGAATTTGATATCAGTAAAGGCTAGGATAGATGCAATAATCAAAACACATTAATGCGATCTGTCTAGTAGCTAAATTTACGTCGTGCGTGGTTCTTTTTTGTACAAAGATACAAAGATTAGCTTGTTTTCTGCACCTCGATCTATCTGGGGATGATCGACCATGACCTTCACAAATTGAACTGGAAAAGTAAATTTTCTTTAAAAATACTGTATACATGACGAAAATGTCCATACCGTGAAATGTCCAAGCCGATGAATGAAAATTTCAATACCGGCCACTGCTAATGCTTCTGAGTAGAACATGATTTCCATGTAGTAATTAATAATAATTGAGGGGGTCAGAACAAAACCAAGGCCAAGTCAATTTTTAAGCAACTTGAGCTTGGGGTACCATAGGACAAAAAAAATAGTGTGTCATGTGTTCACCACAACATATCATGAAAATAACCAATTTTGATGACACAGCGACCATTTTGTTCAAGCAACAATCAAGGCTAAGTCAACCATTTTTGCCCTATGGTACCCCAAACCCAAATATTTGAAAAAAATCAAAATGACCTAGCCTTGGTTTCGTTCTGACCCCTTCAATTAATAAGTATATTTAATTAGTTAAATGATTTATGATACCATTTGTAGCTAAATAAAGTATATTTTGAATCACTTTATGTATGTCACCTTGTTTTGCTTAGGTGTGTCTTTGCCGTTAATTTAGAGATCATGTGACCTATTCTATGGAACACATGATTGTGTAAAATGATGCCAAACTACTTGTTGTTTAAACCGGCCATTTTGGTTCTTATACATTGACAAGCTACTCATATTTTGAAACAAAAATATTTGTATCACCAATTAGGTAAGACTTAGTGTCACAACTAGAGATGTTCTTTATCGTATTATGAATATATATAGGATCTTCAGGAGACAACTTTCTGAAAGTATTAGTGTAGCATACTCTATAGTTTATTATTACCAGTTGAGAGAGGTGTTGCTGTTTACGCGGGCGTAATATTTGGCTATTAGCCTTACCCGCAGGGCTGCTGGACTATTTGTGTGTACGCACAGTTGCCTGCATAATCGGCTGCTAGCCTGGTGTACACGAGCTGATGGGCCTACTAGGTACAGGTGCATTGTGATCTATGGGGGTGGACAACTGCATGACCAACGAGAAAGGTGCACACACAGTGGTTATTTTCTGCATAGACATGTAGGCCTATGTTGTAGCTGTAGACAAAGAATGACATGTTTTAATGATTTGTTGTCAATCATTGAGTTTAGGCTTCAGAAGTTAGGCTCCAGCTCCAGCAGGGTGCGTGTTCATAGCAGATCAGATCAGAGGTTGCAGAGTGACTGTGTGCTCGGGACTGTGGCCCATGATGATGTGTGTGTTCCAGTTTGTATAGTTTACTCTTCACTTCTAGGCTGAAGTGCATAACAGGATCCACGGATCCTGGTATAACTATAGTAAATCCGACGGAAATTTCCGTCATGTATGGTTCCATACATTGACGAATGACGACGAAAATTTCCGTCATGTATGGTAGTGAAGGGGTTAAGATGGACTGAGCTGGTGGTCTGTCATGAAAACGTCAATGTCGACTCCTACCGTCGAGTTTCGGAAACTTAGATGAAGCAATTTTCTGGAAGACAGTACAAATTGCCTGCTCATCATAAAATGCTTCTTTGCACCGATCCGGAAGAAGGGACATCGCGCAATGGCTAGAGCGCCTGACTGCCTCGCCAGTCTTGCATGCGTTCCGGGCTCGAACCCCACTGTTCTCAGACAAACAGCATTATTTCTCCCTTCTCAATATGACTAAGGTGATCACGTTAATGCTGGCCTCGTCGAGTTAAGGTTGAAACCAGTGTATCGACGTTAATTTCGCGCAGGGACCCGCGCTACGCGATCCTCACACAGCCAAAAGAATTTAATACATCCCATAGATCATGTGGAGGAAGGACATTGGCCATGCATTGCAGCTGTCATAAATTGATGTTGTACTTTAGTCGCGGGGAGGAAGTACCCGATGCTGAATACGAATAGACAATTAAAATTAACATTTTTTACATTGATATTCAAATTCAAAATAATCTGTATGAACAACAAGTTTTAGTAGATTTATGTGGTATTTTTCCACTACATGAAATTGCTATATTATCGGGAGGTTACTGTTCTTTGGACTGTAGTTCCCTTTTGCACATCCGCATACCGTAAAATATATATCCGAAATATAGCTACTTTCAATGTTTGTGACATCGCGAATGTTACATGTCAAGTAACTTTAAAGTACTCCATCAATATGATGAAGTGTCAATGCCTAGCTAAACATATGTGCATTAAAAGATAAATAACGTGCAATGGGAAAGGTAGAGCACAATTTGTAAACTGGAGCATGGGATTAATTACATTCTGATATTATTATGTGATTTTCAGAAATGTCCTTCTTCTAGTCCTAAAGTTTACTTTGTCATGTGTGGCATGGGTTGTCAATGGTTGTCCATGGCCGTAGACATGATCAGAGACATACAGGTCTTCAGAGAATCTATCTACCACTCGGCGGACTATCTGAAAGAAGTGGATTTTGATTTAATTGACCTCTTATACTCCGAAAGTCCCAACTACCAGGATGACGTTATTAATTCCATGGTGGCTATTACGTCAATAGAGGTCAGTGAACTTGTTTTAGTCTTGGTAATATTAGAAATGCTGATAGACGCACACGTCCTATTGTAGCTTACGCCACCTGTACATTTATATAAAATGTAAGGTTTGGCCTTTTCATTGATTAATATAACCTATAGCTTGCCGGTCATTACATGATATAATACGTTTTTGATTTTTGGAATATGTTTTGCCAAGAACCACAACATTTTAATGACAAAATACTTAGTATATGAGCGACCTTTCAAAACATTCAACAAGTCGAATGAGGTGCCCAAGATTTTATCATCGAAATGTTTACACATTTATCATATAATTTATGTGATATATGCCGATAGGCACTGTTATATAATCATTATAATGAAACTGTAAACTGAAGGAAGAAAACCAAATGTCTAACATATTCTTCACGCGTTGCTTGATGCTTCTTTCAGATAGCCTTGGTGGATACGCTGTCCCTGGTAGGAATCATCCCTGATGGTGTCCTGGGTCATAGTATTGGCGAGATAGCCGCCGCTTATGTGGACGGTGGTCTGGATCAAAGAGAATCCCTCCTAATTTCTTACTGGCGAGGACGGTGTCTCCACGAACATAAAATACAGGGAGCCATGGCCGCCGTCGGTGAGAAACGTTGTCCCAGCAAACACAACACGTTGAGCCAGCGTCTTGTGTTTCCTGGGGTGCTGCAACTGTCTGTTCATCATATTATTTAACTTCAGAATCTTACGTCTATAGACGTAAGAATCTGACGTCTAAAGTCGATCCCCGCACTGAGTAAAATAGAGTAAAATATTTATAACCATGATAAATGGCACATAACACAGGTATTCAAATGAAGCAGAAACAGCTAACTAAGACATTTATGGTGATATCAGTTTGAAAAAGACCCTTTGTTGTCAATGGTCGATAAATACATATCTCAGCGTTGTAAGGGTTTAGCAGCACGCTTAATGTATTCTACACGATCCGCTGCCGCCTTCGCTTCAGTTATTTGTTTTCTGAATTTGTTTGCTGATACTTTGATCTTCGTATAATCAATCGTCTAATTACTAGGGCGACTTGCGACAAAACGTAACTTCGCACGTTAATTCGAAAAAAATGCTCCCTACATATATTCATTTAACTTGGTATACATGTTAAGCAATGTCAGACAACGCCTTGATCAACCTTTAGTAGCAACGAATTAAAAAAAATATTTCGGACTTTTGTATCTAGAAATAAAGCAATATAACTGAACCATGAATACAATCTAATTGAAAGTTTCACACAATGAAAACCCATGACAACATGTAAAATAGCTGACTGGCAGCCATTTTTCTCACTATTGGTCTTATCTAGGACACCTTGCATGATGAGAGGACTATTAGTATAGGGTACATTGATATTTGTATTCGCAATAATCATCCATTAATCACTACTAAGTAATTTTGTTTTGCATCTCTGAATATAACGTTCACAGGATTAACGTGGGAACAAGCTGGTAAAGTGGCTACAGATAAAGTCTACAGGGCGTGCCATAACGCTACTGACTCAGTCACCATCTCCGGAGACCCTGACAGCATTAGTGCAATGGTGACACAACTCAACAATCAAGGTGTATTTGCCAAACACGTAGCCAGCTCCGGATTTGCATTTCATTCACCATATGTCCACGACGCCAATCTGTACCTTAGACAGCAGTTTGACAAGGTGGGTGTTGCTCAAAAAAGGGGCTGGATCTGGTGCAGTGGTCAACATTGCCTGTCACAGCAGAGCTTAGTAGCTTATGCCCGGCCCCTTGTATACATATTTCAAAGACACATAAGGTTTCTTCTCCTTACACTCATAAATATTTAGTGACCGAGATGTGAGCTGTTCTGGCTCGGACCAGTGTTATACTTTATCATAAATAGATCTATTGCATATACGTTATCTGCCCGTTTTTGGCTCACGCTGGCTATGAATCGGTGCCTTCGATGGTGGATATTTAATACTGAAGTTTTAATTTTGTAGACGTGATGGTAAATGCAATATAGATAACTCTTGCATACCCTTTAAAACAGCCATATGTTTACATGGCTATTTTGAAAAATGATATGAGGTTATATGGCCTACTGACTAAAAATGTTAAAAAAATCATTTAAAAATTCAAAAGCACGGAAAAAGACTAAGCTATTTTTGCTTGCAAGTCGTATATTAGCATGTAAATAAAACCGTGTGTATTATGCAACACTTCATGCCATAAATACCCACCGTCTTAGACCGTGGGTTTCCGGCAACTGACGTTAATGCGCGTATCAAAGTGTGGGATTCACCTGCGGCACCGATTGTCTGCCCAACGCTTGACCGACGGCATCAACATGTGGCCCTATGCTGTGCTAACATATACCCAAACTTTAGGTGTGCAAATAGTTTGTTTGGGTTTTCTCTGGATTCTTAGAAATGCTGATAAAATGTTTTTAAAAATCTATGAAAAAATTATGATTTACAGGATACACTCCTTCATACAATACTAATACCAAACTTAATGTCAGCCCACGTAGCCCCTTTAAACACCCGACTCGCATTTGTTTCAACTGTAGGATACTTTCAATCAAATGAGCTGAATGTAAAATATATAATCCATAAATGACATTGCGAGTTTTTATTTGACATACTAGGAATACACTTCAATATTCTATAAACATGATAAAAGATATCTACATTTTCCTTGTGGTGGGAATTGCGATAGCAATTCTTACCTCAAGGAAAATAAAGATATGCTTTACGAATGAAGATGACAAGACATAACTGCGTGGTAGGAGTATGTAGTACCCCCTTTTTCTAAGAATTGTCGCGTGTTTTTAACAGGTGCTAGGCGGAAAAATTCGCGTTAAAACCCCAAGATGGATTAGCACTTCGGCCCTACCTGGTGAGGATTCAAATCACTGTGATGTGGACTACCTGGTGCGGAATGTCCAAGGATGTGTATTTTTCAAAGAGGCTATTGATCAGTTACCTGAAGATGCTCTGGTGATAGAGATAGGTCCACACGGACTATTACAGCCACTGCTGAGAAGGGCACTGGGCAAAGCAAAAATACTCAGCTTGATGAATAGAATGGAGAAAGACGGCTTTGGGTTTTTCATGAACATCATGGGAAAGTAAATAAATATTTACATTTAAAACTAATTGAGAGCTAAATTGAAAGCCGCAAATGCACTAATCTCTTTAAACTCTTGCTGCTAACAAGAATATTCACTGCAATTTGACAAATTTGCAGTTGCAGATCTCAAAATATAATTATATTTATAATTGAAAAATTTAAACGGTGTACTGTTCCACTGTAAACATCTTTTCATTTCAGTGTAGCTGACTATTGTGTTGGAAATATCACTTTAAAACGAATATAAAAAAAATCACTAGTTAATTTAGCAGTTACAGGATGAGGGCCTAAACCGAAGATGACGGGCAATATCGTGAATTGTCAAGATTAAATACAATTATAAGGAAAGGTTGTTCAATAGTTATTTTAAAACAAATTTATTTCAAATTATCATTGATTTGGTCTGTGGTATAGTAAAGACGTTGGAACTTCAAGCCTAAAAGGCAGTAGCTGCTTACTTTAACAGTAATTAGCAGTTACTGTAATTTCGCTTTGCATGTCAGTGCATTAGGGTTCAACTTATAGCGAAAAAGAATGTATTACTCAAAGTGTTTAGAAAAAAACTGGCAGAACTTGTCGTTCTTTTTACTCTATCTTTGCATCTTTCAGGTTGCACAATCTCGGGGTTAACTTCAACATACTGAACCTGTATCCAGAGATCCCTCTCCCCGTTCCAAGGTCAACGCCGATGGTGTCACATCTCATCCAATGGGACCACAGTGTCACTTGGCGAGTGCCACGTGCATCAGATTACATATCAGACAAAGGAATGGCATCTACGTCTTTCAAGCTGGACTTATCCCCAGGCGGCGCTGAAGAATACCTCCTGGACCACGTGCTCGATAGTAAAGTATTGATGCCAGCGTCGGGATATATTTGTCTCGCGTGGAAAGCTCTGGGAAAATTGTTGGGAAGGCCGTTTGAAACCCTTTCTGTAGTGTTTGAGAACATACGTCTTAATATTGCGACACTGCTTGACCAACAAAGTTAGTATAGTTGTATCATTTGTAACTAATTTACAAAATTTTATTGCTGGTACAAACCTATACAATCACAAAAAATGTGAAATAATACTTACATTTATTGTTTGAATTAGAGTACTGCAGATAATGTGGTATTTTATTGATCTACTGGTATTACCACATTTTAAATGAGAATCTGATAGGCTATTCCCTGTTTATTGAACGATAAATACACATAAATGGTCTCTAATGATGAATAGTATTAATGATGAGCACATACCAAAAACTATTTGATCAATTTCAGTTGCATTTTATTTGGTTCTAAATTTAATTGAAAACGTAGACTGGTATTGCATGGCAATGGTTAAACAAATTACAAAAAAATACAGTAAACGTTTTGAGAAGACAACTGTGATTTTTTAATTGCAGAAGAAGGTTTGACCTTTAATGTGGGCATAATACCGGCAACTGGTGGTTTCGAGATCACAAACGAATCACATAGTGGAGTAGTAGCAGAGGGTAACATCCGTCTCTCAGAAGACAATCCTCTACAGGTACCTTCATCTTATTATGAAGATCATCATCTGATACCCACTGACAACAGGGATCTGCTTGACTTGACACATGAAGATGCTTACAGACTTTTACGTGTGAGAGGTTACCAATATAAACCTCATTTCAAGGGCTACATGTCCGGCAGCAACGGAGGTATATTATTTGATACTTTCATTTAATAATCATATGACCAGCCACATCTGGTCCACAACAAGGTTATTCCAACCCAATTTGATATTGTGGGGTGGGACCACGATTCTGTACACGGTCCCCTCACAATCCTGTCAACAGTTTTGTGTAGTTATTATTTTGTTGGTAGATGCTGGCGATACGTTGGCTCGTATACTTATGTAATGTTAGGCAAGTGTTGCAGACGATGACCCAGCATTGCACCGGTATTACTATTGTGGTTTACTTTTGTTCAATCTAAACTTGTACACTGTTCAAATTTCAATTTGGAAATCGTAGCTCAATTGTGAAATCTGTTCGTACAGATAATTAGGTGAGTTTACTATATAAAGTAACCTATTTTTAAATATAGGTTAGTCGAAAACTCGCAACATCAGGCCTACTGCAAACAAAGTGACCCTGATAACCCAATTAAGGCCCAACTATGATGGTAAAATAACTATTCATATTCGATAATGTTTGCTGAATAATCATGATAATGAGGACAAAAAAGAATTTATTTATGTTTACAAAGGAGAAGAATGTTACCTGAAATGGACGGGCAATTGGGTGACTTATTTGGATACGATGATTCAAGCTGAAATAACCGCATCCAACAGTCGTTTATATCGAATTCCTACAAGAATCAGATGCTTGAGAATCAATCCTGTCATACATGAATCCACCATCACTAGCAGATGCAACGAACAGAATGGTAATACTCATAAAATGGTGTTCCTAAAATATGGGTTGCAGCTCATCAATAATTTTAAAAAATTGAGTGTAATATACACTATATCATAATATAACTGTCTCTTCAGGAAGCCATGCTCATCAGCACAGCCAACGAACCGAATGGTACTAATTAAATGCTAGTCCCTGGGAGGTGGACCTGATAAGTATAGAGATTAACGTTATCGCCTGCTATTCTTGATTTATCCTCGTATGTTGGTTTTCACAAAACAAACAAACTCTCATCATGTTCATTGCTCACTTCATTTATTCATTCATTCATTTATTCATTCATTCATTCATTCATTCATTCATTCATTCATTCATTTCTTCATTTCTTCATTTAATCATTTATTTATTCATTCATTTATTCATTCATTTATTTATTCATCCATTCCTTTAATATTTACAAATTCATTCATTTATTTATCCGTCCATCAATTCATCCATTAATTGATTCGTTCGACCATTCATTCATGTATTCATTCATTCTTTCTTTTATTTATGTGCCTACACTTGGAGTTAAATCACAAATATTCATTCATTCATTGCTCCATCGATTGTTTGTGTCCTTGATTGCTTGATTAATAGATACTTAATTAATTTATGGATGATTGATTGATTGATTGATTGATTGATCGATTGATTGATTGATTGATTGATTGATTGTTGGCCCTGTATTAGTCCTAAGAGCTTGGTGGACATGGAAATAGTTGTATAATTGAATGATAAAATGAATTGATCGTTTGATTGATTGATTGATTGATCGATTTCCAAATTGTTTCAAACCCATAAGCATCCAAAGCAACATTCTACCCCTGATTTTTTTGTAGGCATACTTCACTAAAATAATGTAATACTGAACATTATGCGTAGTATTAAAACGATGTTTTTTACCTCTAGACCCGTTGGGCCCGAGCAGCTTTTTTTTACTCCAGGGCAAAAAAGTCTTGTTAACGTAATTTTTATGTGAAGGTAACCATGATTATGGAGATGTCCTGATTATATTTTCAGCTTTCTATCAAAACTCAAAATGGCAGCCAGCTAGCGACCAAAATTTTTTTGTTTGACTTTTTTTAGAATTTTTTAGCTAATATATATTGGTTCTCGGTATTTGCGAGTCTATTGGAATTGTCCGTTTTCATGTTTGATTGAGAACAAGGTTATGACGGCCATTTTGGTTTTATTACTTAAAAAATTCAAATAATTATTGAATCTCTCAATGACCTGATAAGATTTTCAGTTTTCCACCGATAAGCAAAATTTCCCCAAGTTGGCGACTAATTTTTTTTTAGAATTTACAATGGTGCTTTGAAGCCTGGTATATATGTGTTTTCGAGGTCTGCGGGTCTATTGGCGTTTTCATGTGCGACTGAACACGAAGCTACGGCGGCCATCTTTAACAATTTTAATAAATCATTTTTATTTTCAGTTCAATACTTTGGCATATATAGCTTTTCAAGGTGGCTTTGTCCGTTTGTATGTGCGACCCAAAACAAGGCTATCAGCCATCTTGATTTTAAAAATGGCCTTCTATTATTAGCTTACCGTACTGGCAGCAGTTGTGTCAGATTTCTGGCTATTTTGGGTTGCATCAGACGAGGGGTGTTTGAGTGCTTGCACGCTATTTTGAGATATACTTGGTCATGTAAAAATATAAGATTTTGTAAAAAAAGTCTAACACTTGTATATTTTTATTCAAAATGACAAAGTAGTGTTGTGACAATAGTCGTGTTATTTTATTCCAGTACAAACGTGTTATGTGGATAATAACATGAATTTGGTTAAAGCTGGTGGTGTAGAGATGCTAAAATGTCATTTTACGCCTGTCCTCCGTACTGCTACACAGAAAGAAAACCTTCAGCTGGAAAAACAAGTATTCGTTCCCTACATGCAATATGATTTACAGAAAAACAATTACAATCTACTATTATATGCAGATAAATGTAAAACACTAGCATCAGAGGTTTTGAAAAATGATATTATTCTGAATCAGAATCAATATCAAAAAGAAACCATTATTAAGACCAATAATACAGCTACGTTTAATACAGGTGATGAGTCAGTCAGTGCTCTGTTTGAAGAAACGCTACTCATTTTGAACAATGGAATTAATTTTGCTCCTCTGGGTGCTAAAATGGGTGTGGTTTCAGACATTTTAATCACCAATTTGGTTGATCATCCTAGCTTTAGACACTGTTTAGATACAGTTGTTGAAAATACACCGACTCTAAACGTAAAACTCTGTGAGTTTACAAACAATGACATTTCTAATCTGTACGGGAAGATGTTGTTCGAAGCAAAAAAATGCACAAACATCGACATAAATATGACATTGCTTACGAGGAATTCACAATCACCTGTCACTGCTGACATGTATCCCGAAATAAAAATTCACAATTTTGAAACGAATGATTTACCTGTAAGCATTGGTGAGAAAATGGACATGGTTTTGAGTGGCTACACAATATGCAATGAGAGGAATGTGGAAACTTGTCTCAGAAGTTTATCCGCATTAGTGAGAGATAATGGATTTGTGGGGCTATATGTACCAACACTAAATCATTCTATTATACGAGCATTATCATCCATTTGGAGGCTGTTAGGAGTAATACAGGGCGACCTCGTAATGATGAACCAGGCAGAATGGGAAACTGCCATTAGAAACACTGGATTGGAACTTGTGTCGATGAAATCTGATGGTGTACTCAACACTTTTTTTCTCTGCAGAAAACTCTCCAATACTTCACCAAACAGCTCTGTGGTTATACCTGTTGACGATACAAAACATTACAGCTGGGTAACAACCCTTCAAGAAGCAATTGAGAAAAGAGAATATCATGATATTTGGCTGGTAATGATATATTTTTTCTGTGATAGGGGCCTACTAAGTATTTTATTTTGTAAGTAATGATAAAAAAAACAGCGTGAAACAGTAAAAAACAGGGCTGTACACTGCTGTGCAAACCCAAAAGGCAGCAACTGTTTACTTTTCAAGTAATCAGCTACTGCCTCGTGGATTGTTTTGGAGATTGGTACGGAAACGTATATAAAGTTTTTACCAAACTAAAATTAAGTTGTTCAGTTCTAATAATTGTTATGGATTTCAAGACTATCGCTACTTTCATTCAACAGAGCGTCTCTCAAGAAATACATGGAATGGAAGGATTCATCAAATCCATCACGATAGAACCAGATGTGCCATGTATAAGGTACTCATACACTGCAAATCTGACGATATAAATAGCTTATTATTCCGTCGTCAGAATATATTTTACTTCATCATAAATTTATATATTTCTGTTATATATAGACATATATATTAGAGAGACATTGTTGATAATGTAAACTGACACCATAATTCGGTCGTCTTGTACAATGTACCTTTATAACTGAATCTTAATAACTGAAGGAAAATGTCCCGATTTTTAAAATAATTTGTTCAATATATGTGTTACTTTATGCAACTTGGTGCTTAAAAGGGTTATTGCAACTTCATACTGATAAATACTATACAGGCTCATATCTTCTGATAAGAAAACTACTACGATATCCCTTCCTGATATCCAAAAGAAGAAGCTTTTGATGAATTTACTGAAGAACGGAGAACATGGTGCATTAAGGTTCAATACCATTGGTATGTGAATATATAACTATTAGGAATAACAAGAAGTAAATCAGTTAATTATAACGAAATGTTATAGATAATTATATAAGATGTAATTTTATTACTAATCAAAATATGAAAGCGCATAAGCATGGTCCCATTAAGAGCATATACAGGCCATATATTTTTTCATAGAATAATTGGTATCACCAGGCGGCAGTATTGTTGATTTCGATTAACAACAATTCAAATGTTATAAAAAAAATTGAATACATTATTTTTCACAAAAAACTTAATTAAAATGTATGATGTAATAAAGCAAATTGTATAGTATATTCATAGTAGTGAAAATTGGGGAAATAATAGCGTATTGGAGTTTTAGTAAGTTTAGTCTGGACAAACAACATGCCAGCTTATATTAGATAGTGATTGCTAATCAGGATAATCTTAGTTCAAGCTATGGGAAGCCATGGCGAGCAAAAAGTGCACATTTTCCTATTTAAATGGGGGCACATGTTTTTCCTAATATTAGTATATGCTCATATTAGAAGCTTTTATGGATTTTTTTATGTTTCGCAATATCAAATAGATCCCTTTTAAATAAGAAATGTAAGAAATTATTTATATATTTTCAATAATGTATTAAAGTTAAAAAAATGAACTAGGATAAAAACATTAAACAGCATGGTTATTATGGTGTTCATATTAGAAGTAACTATACTGGTATTTAAAGTAACAGGACTTTATTTCTTTAGACAAAATTTAATCTTTTGTATCGACATGATATGCCTATGTATGCTGACCTTGTCCCATAGTTATCAGATTATGTCAAAAATTGTTTTCATGTGGACATATTATGAATCAGCAGCCTTATTGGTAACATGCATGATCATATTGAGAGAGGCAGTGCTTATTATGAGTAATTTAACACAAATACTATTTTGTTTTTATATCTTTTTCATGGAATCAAGAAAGAACAACAATTTTTCTGTGCTAATTAGGCCCTATATTCTACACACCGATTGAGCATAATTATCCATATAATAATTTTAATAAAGTCACTGGTGGCCATATTCCTTAACTCATAGCAGTCTGGCCGTTTTGACATAGGACGTCTGTGTGGTCTGGCCATTTTTTGTGATTTTGGGACATAATGTCTTACTTTTAATATAAATTTAGAATTATGGCATATGTATTTCCCATACACCATAGGAACACACATACAATATATATCCAGAATACACTTCATTTAAACGGCCAATGTGATGTTGCCATGGCAACCGACAGCCATTTGAATATGCTAATTAGGTGGTCAAATTTTCGGAAATTTTGTTTAAAAATGGTATTTTTGTAATTCACGGAGATTCAGGAGTACAACATTACATCAATTCACATAAAATATATTAAAATACATCACAAATGGTTCGAAGAAGCATTCAATAGGTCTTTATCAACAAAATAATAGGGTGAATAAGTTATTACCATGGGATTTAGCAATCCTTCCAAAAAAAATTGAGATGCATACTGGTTTTCAAATTTTGAGATTCACCAAGTTTGACATTCCCAACTCATCTGGGAAATAACAAAAGCCTCGTATTCATCTGAGTCTGGAGCTCGATTTTTATTTCGGAAGCAGTTGTGATGCAAATAAGTCAACTCTTTATGTTCCAGGCTACCCATACTTGGTTCATAGTTGCGCAAGTGATGTCATTTGGTGAATCGCTAAGCATTATTGCCAGGTCCGAGCTGGGCTCGGACCTAGACTGCAGCGTCATAAATGCCAGGTCCGAGCTGGACTCGGACCTAGACTGCTATGAGTTAAGGTGCTAATATTAGGGGACTTTACTCCTACATAATATTATCTGATAAAACACTTCGACTGTTATTTCTGAATTTCGATGTAACAGTCAAATTGTTGTCCTATTCTAGTTTTACGATATGTTTTGCTTATAGGGGCCCTCGTATAAATGCAAAAACTTCAGAAATGCGTATTGCATTTCGTATAGTTGGTGGTGGTTTGCAATATTTTGTGCTATACTTTGGCCTATATTTTGTGCGGGATCAGTAATATTTTTTCTAGACCTACCTGTATATAATTGTTTTTAAATAGAGAAAGTGTGACTGAACCCAAACAAATACAACTGGCGATTGTGTTTATCTATCATGGTACTATATGATTTACACAGACAAATCGCGCCCTGTTAAGTTGACTGAATACGCACATGTCAGCCTGAAATCCAAAGGCAATTTATCAAGTCTCACCTGGGTGGAATCTCCTCTGCAATACGAAAGAGATCACGATGTAGATGACAGAAATCTCTACCGTGTACTTTACTCATCGCTCAACTTTAGAGATGTTATGCTGGCGACAGGGAAATTACCAGTAGATGCAATACCAGGTAATATTTCTAGTTTGCAAAACCAAAAAGCAATAACCGCTTACTTGCTGCTTGTGGAAATCACGACTTGATCCTAAAACACGTATGGAAACATCAATGTGGCACGACACGGGAAACTTGTATCCGTTTAGTGTATGCCACAGTTGTTTTTGAGTTTAAAGGTCAAAATACATTTATACTGTCAGAAAAGTGAGAAGGTTTATTTTGCTTTATGCCTACTATGTATGCTATGCATTATATTCATTGATTTCAATAACTATTGCAGTTGTGTAGTGTATACTTAGTGTATACTAGTTGTTTAGTGTTTGTTCAATATTTGTATTTTATAATGAATAATTTAATTGTATTATGTGAATTATTACTTATTTTTAGATTTATTTATATTATGATTTTAAATTCACTTGCATCTATACACTACCTCCTATTCTGCGAAGATCCTGGGTAACAATCACTTATTCAAGGCTTTATACTAAATTCAAGATGGCCGTCAAAACAGTCATTAAAATGCATGGCTGCCTATAACACCATGAGACATAATAATCGTCATGATTTTGGTGTCTGTACTAGGATTTTTTCTAATATTTAGAAATAGGTAGGCCCTAAATTTGTTATCGTTTTATAAGTATATATATCGAGACATCAGTTACATTAATGTCATTTTGGCAAATGATTTCACTCTCTAAGTTACAAGGCAGTATTTGCTTGAGAATTATTATGGATAAGTGTTACTAAAATATGTCACATTTTTTAAAATAATCTTTTACTGTTATATAGCATTAACATGGAACGTACTTATTCGGCAATTAAACATTTCAATTATTTGATATACATGTAGACTAGGTGGCATATTTTGATGGTACTCAATTATCAACAAAAATAAAACGATCATTGTCTATCTAACATAATTTGTTTAAATCACATTTTCAGATAGTGTAGCAAATGGTCCATGCATTCTAGGACTGGAATTTTCCGGAGAAGATCCAAATAACAAAAGGGTTATGGGTATAGTACCTGCAATGGTGAGCTATATAAATGTGTCACATTTGCAATTATAGTTATGATTTGTTTCAATAGTTGTATCCCTATTATACCTATACTATATCTACATTGATAATCATTGACAATCATATTAAGTGATTTTATATTATTATTAATTTGAGTGGAATGAAGATGTTTCAAGCGAGTCAAACATAGCAGATGGCAAGGATTTATCGTAACATTGAACCAAAGATTGAGGAGTATTAAACGAGAATACAACAGCGTAGGACGGTTTAGTTAAGAATGACATTATAGATATGCTGCTACCTTTTAATGCTTTTTAACCTACCTATTGTATTTGAGTATTTATATTCTAATTATATTGATCTACTGACTGATTTTGTTTGTCTAGGCTTTGGCAACTCACGTTAAAGCTTATCCACAACACACCTGGGATGTACCAAGCGAATGGACAGTGACAGAAGCAGCCACTGTACCCATAGCCTACGCCACCGCCTACTATGCACTCGTTGTAAGAGGTGGTCTCACTATCGGTAAAAAAGTGCTGATTCATTCCGGAAGTGGTGCTGTAGGACAGGCGGCCATTGCTGTGGCTCTCGGTTATGATTGTGACGTCTTTGTCACTGTTGGATCCGTAGATAAACGTCAATATCTCAAGACTCGCTTTCCTCGTTTGAAAGATGAAAATATGGGTAATTCTAAGGACTTGTCATTTGAGTGGCATATCATGAGTGCAACGCATGGTCGTGGAGTGGACTTGGTGCTGAATTCTCTGTCAAAAGATAAACTTCATGCAAGTCTCAGAGTACTGTCCCTTCACGGATCTTTCCTTGAAATCGGCAAATACGATATTTGCAATGACGCTGGAATGGGTATGATCATATTATTATAATATTCAAAATCAACATCGAGCGTTGACTCTCTTAAAACTGTTTCATTCAACATGGGATGTTCTTGTGCTGTTTATTTACGCAATCCGGCCCCACTTAATTTTGAAAAAAAAAAAAGTTTGACAACATACTCAAGTGCAATACATATAAAACGTCCTCGTCGTGATGGACTACCAATTAGTTACATTCAAGATTCAAACTACATGTAGATGTCTGAACAATGCTATGTTTTTTTAGGATTACACTTTTTTTTGAAAAACGTTAGTTTTCACGGTGTACAGCTGGATGCCTTGCTTGTTGATGGTAATAAGGATTGGGGACGTGTTCACCAACTAGTGGCAGAAGGCATTCAGACAGGTATCGTCAGACCTCTGGATACAACCATATTCCAGAGAGATGAGTTAGAAGAAGCGTTTCGCTATATGTCTCAAGGAAAACATATTGGCAAAGTGATATTTCAGGTCGGTATTTGCATTTAATTTCCACCAGATTTATAAAATAATGTAAAAGCGAGTGAATCTCTACTAACATAAATGGTAACTTATTTAATTCACATTCATTCTTTTTGATTTGTATTTCTAACTTCCTCTTAAGTCTTAGTAGATTTTTTCAAAGCATCTAATAATCCACAATTAGCCTTGAAACAATGACAATGTCAACATTTACTAAAGTACCCAAGTGTAAGATAATGGATCAAATAAAAACTCGTCTTTGTTGTTTGAATTACAAGTTTTTATCGAAGGAACGTTGTTAAATATGCCATGTACATGTATGTCAATTGCGTCATACTCATACGATAAGTCTGTATTTGTCATATAGTGTACTAAAAATACAGTATATCCGGCCTTATTTTCTGTGCATTTAAATCTGGCAATTGCATCAGTGCATCTACAAGTACGTAGTTTTAAGAAGGATGTAAATTATAATAACGATTCAGCACTTACTAGCTTACAATAAACACATTGATCAATGTAATCTAGCATGCTTCTTTTTGTTGTATTATCCTTTAATTATTTTTATAAAATTATTAAAACAGGAATTGCGAAATTAATAAGCCGCTGTGACATGATTGAAGAAATGCCTGGGTAGTTATTTTTCGTTCCGTTTAAGCTATATTGTCCAAATCACCTACAAAATTAAACATAAATCATCATAAAAAATTTCATTCTTTTACATTATTTCAATTGACTGATAACTAATAAAATAACTGTTTTTAAAGTATATACTTTCATAAATATTTCACTTTTTAGATTTCAAATGACATTAGCAATACAAAGAAGAATGAAATGGATGGACCTCTAATCCAAGCTGAAGAAATGATATACTTTAATCCCAGAAAATGTTACGTTGTGATTGGTGGCCTCGGGGAAGTGTCACTAGAGTTAGCCAACTGGCTCATTATCCGAGGTGCCAGGAGGCTGGTTTTGACATCTAGAACAGGTGTAAAAAACGGTTATCAATCTCGAGTTATAAAAGACTGGCGAGATCAAGGAGTTGTTATCAGTATCATCAAAAACGATGTGTTGATATTGGAGAATGCACGATTGTTGATCAAAGAGGCTCTGCTTTTAGGTCCCATTGGAGGAATATTCAATATGGCTGTTGTAAGTTTGTTGTTCTCTGTCTCAACGTACGGTTATTATCATGCATATTCTATATATTCATATTTAAATTTTCATACTTCCAATTTTCTTGTCGTATCACCCGCAGTCGGTTTTCTTAAATATTAGTTAAATCGTAGCAAAACTCTAAGCATACAAGACGAAATTCACATATATATTCATATCTGCAAAGGAAAAAGTACTGATTACTTGAAAAGTATGCATTTTGGTACACAACAATGCCACTTCATGCTCTTAAACCTCAGACCCACAAAGTATCATAAAAACCGTTCAGAAAACCGATCACGCAGTGTGGTTATAAAATACAGATTAGCAGGCCTCTCACATTTGATTTAGATCTTAAAGGAGCATAAATATGATTCTCTTACACTGATTTGACCGAGCCATGGGCCAAGTATCGTATATTTATCACTGAAATGTGGGAAAATGTATCTGTTTGTGTCATTTAGTAGCCCGCTTGGCCTCTGTATTTTATGTCACCTAAAAATGCTCAATGAGTACACTCGCTCCTTTTTTGTCATCCATTTTAATAACATTAATATTTAGGTGTTGCGAGATGGATTGTTTTGCAATTTAACATCTGAGGACTTCAGCATCGTGTGTAAGCCAAAGAAAGATGTCACAGTTAATATCGATAAAGCTTGCCGGGAACTCTGCCCAGATCGCCTTGATTTCTTTGTTACCTTCTCTTCTGTTACATCAGGCAGAGGCAGAAATGGCCTGTCAAATTATGCACTTGCTAATTCATCGATGGAAAAGGTGTGCAAGAAACGATTCTCTGATGGTCTTGCAGGTGAGTCAGTGCGTTATTATCCCTTCCCAGCAGACACAAGACGTTGAATCAATGTTGGTTTACCGACCGTCTACGACGGTGGACCAACGTTAAATCAACATCGCTTCACCGTTTGTGTCTGCTGGGTTACAACACTTACATATTTTTTTAGAAGCCATAGTGTTGTTCAGTTTAAAATTATCATAACTGCCTTAGTCAGAACTTTTGCTTCATTTGAATACCTATATTATGGGTACATACTACGGTCATTAGGAATAGTTTACACTTTCAGCGAGGGACATTCTTTAGACCAATCTGACGTCTATAAACGTCAGATTCTGACCTCTATTAAAGACGTCAGATTTTGAAGTCTAAAGTCGGTCCCCCCGCTTTTAAATACAAACAAACATATTTATCTTTGATGCTAGTCACGTCAGCTGGTTATAATATTGTATATTTATATTTATCAAATGAATGGCAAGACTTATCATCCTTATGTAAGACTTACCATGCATATGTTAATGCATATTTATGTAACTTGTTAAAGGCGAAATTCTTAAGCAGCAAGACATAATGTATTTTAACAAATTAAACTATAATTTACCATGGACTAGAAGCTGAAACTTAATTTAATATTTGTCAAATGGAAATTACTGTATTAATGTATGCCATAATATGCTAAACAGCAACTAAATTTTAAAAATCACAATTTCATATACACGACAATTGACAATTATTTATTAGTGGTGCTGAAATGCGAAACAAAAGTTACTTTTGCAAAAAATATTTTACGTGAAATAAAATGAAACTTTTATATGATTTAATATGCTATATCAGGATTGGCGATTCAATGGGGTCCAATAGATGATGTTGGAATCTACAATAACATATCAGCTATGGGAACAGGCTACTGCAAGCAAAGAATAGACTCAATATTGGATACATTGGGCTCTTTGTTAACAATCCCTGGTCCTGTTGTGTGCTCTCACATTCTGGATAAGAAAAAGCACAATCATGACTGGGATAAATTAGACACAGTCGCACAGATTGCGCATGTTCTAGGTTAGTTTCAAACATTTTGTATGCCTAATAGAGATTGAGAGTACGTTTAATGTTGGGACTATTTTATTATACGTAACACACTCCAGATTTTCCAAAGAGCATTGATTGATTGCTGCACATGAATGTGATAGTTAATGTTAAATACATTACATCGTCGCCGTCGACCAAAATAGTCCTATCTGCCACTCACGATATGACCTACTATTTAGCTCTGAAGCGACAGCTTGTTTGATCGCAGTTGATATGTGTAGGCAATTGTATAGGGGCCTACGCTCTACATTATCACAAAACAAACATAATACCTGAAATAGATGTACGTGTTCGATGTCCACTACGTCAAATGTTTACATGTGGTGTTAATCTACAAAAACTAAAGGAATGGATTGTACTTGATTAATGTAGAGGCCTAATCATAACATCCATAAAATGATAACACTGAGTCTAATATATAAAAGGCTAAATATTATTTAAAATAGGATAAAAACATGCCTTATTTATACATAGCTATATTGTAAACTCTCACAAGCTGTAATCCAACTAAGATTATACTATTGAAAAAAAACAGAATTCAAACTGACACAGGCCTAGTTGTAAACATATTATACATAACTGTACAAGGTATATAATAGATCGTCACCATGGGACTAAAGAGTCGTATGATTGTACTTTTGCAGGTGTGGATGAGTCACAGCCAAATGTATTGGAGACTTCACTGACACAGCTTGGGCTAGACTCCCTGATAATCATAGAGATACAACACATACTGGAATCTGACACAGGCGTGTCAATATCATTAGCGGAAATTAGACAGATAACGTTGAAAAAGATAGAGCAAATTACAAGTTCGGTAACTACATAAGGTGACCAGGGCTATTTTTTCAATGAAGTTCGCCATATCGTCGCCTCGGAGCTAAAGGATCCTATCTGCCACTCTGACGAGTGTCAGATAGGATCCTTTAGCTCCGAGGCGACGATATGTGACATTGGTTTTGAAGGGTCGCTGAGTATCCGCGTCAACTCTGCAGTAAGGCCAAGTACTTGGTCCACGAATTTTGGAGTAAAGGCTTGCTCGAAGCAATATGAGGCTATACCAACAATCTGATATATTTGTCGCTTTTGGACAGTTATTCCCATCAAATCTAACATTGACTAAGCCGCTGATATCATAGCATGAGAAGATGGACATATTCATACACATTGGAAGTATTGTGATAGAAGAAAATCCTAAGCCAAGTTATGCTAATGTTAAAAAAGCGACCCGCTTTTATCGCCCGTCGGATATTTTGGATTGAATAATAATTTTCACTTTATTCGTTCAAAGTACAGTTTTTCATACATATTTAAATTCTAAAAGGAAAAAAAGTGCATGCGGGGATAGTTTTTTCTACGCCAGGAGAAATCAATGAAAGAACTAACTCGCATTAAAGTACAAGTACATGTACAATAAGATGATCGACTTGCGGACAATATACAAATGCGTGTAATACATTATGCAGTGGTGTCCCCTTCTAACGGTAGTTGGAACTACGCTTTGGCAAGTGTATTATAATATAAAACAAGTGATGATTTCACCACTTTAGCCTCCAAATAAAAAATAATGTTTTTTCTAGGTTTGACATTTATGACAAAATCTCTGCAATATTTATTTTTGGAACGAAAATAACCACTAATATAGCTGATAAATTACCTTATATTATGATAACATTTTAGAGGGTTAAAATATCTTTAAATAACAGAAGAGCTGTGTAAAGGAAGTACACAAAATTGTGGACACAGAACGGGAGGGGGGTGACGATCTGTCCTCAAGCATAGCGATTACAAAGGAGATCGGGCAAGACATTGGTAACAACCATAACTCTACAGACGTGTCTTTTGATTTAAAATTGTATTATTTAAAAAATATATTTAGAGCACATGAGCATTAAATATGTAAGCTTTCTCTCTGGAGCGTTAGCAGTATACTGATATCTTGAAAACAAGACACGTTCATATTTATGACACTATTGATTTATAGTCGAATTTTAATAATTGTCTATTTCTCCTACCATTACTGGTAAAAATGTGCTCATTGTTTTCCCGCATTACATGGTGTAGCCGAATGGGGACATATATATGTAGGCCTAATATCAACGTGAAACATTCACAGTTTGCATGTGATTTAGTGTCTTTAATGAACGTAATAATTTGATCTCTTGTATGCCTCCTATGTAGAATCTATTCAGATAGGCCCTATTTTTCTGAAAATTTGTTCATTTGACTCACTTAATTGGAGCAAGTTTTGACGTGGAACAAAAGCCCCACATCCTGACTATTCAAATATTGCTTCTTAGACAGAAATGTATGCAATTTATTATTGGCATCAACATTACCTTACATTGATCACATGCAGATCGTGATACTTTGCGACAAAGATATCCACTGATATATACAAGAATATTCTGCTCATCATTGGTAATACCCATTTGCGGAGTAAATGATTTCAGCATTGAATAAGCTAATTCTGTGACAGAATCGCTCAGATCAGAGGAATCAGCAGTAACAGTAACATGTTTTATATCAGCAAAATATTTCTGTTCAGTTATATTCCAAATGATAAACATGACAAATGATCCATGTCATTAGACTATATACGTAAAGCAATATTATGTTTTCCTTTGTCCTTGTCTTTGTTTTCTTTGCCCCTATCTACCCTTGCATACATGTTACCTGCCAGCAAATACGAGACGATGAACCAATGATGGGGTAATGCTGGGCCAGCATTACAAACGATGGACCAGCGTCACGCTATAATTGGGTCAACGGCTGTGCTAGCTGGGCGTCCAATGTCGACAATGAATATGCATACTTGCTTATGCGGGCGCATCACCTTTGAAGTAACAAAGGGAAGAAGACAATTAAGAAGTATCCATAACTAACCACCAAATTATTGTATAAAAAATAGAAGGAAACCTCGGTCAAGACTATTTTTCTGATGTAAAGTAGGTATTGTTTTTAATAGGATCAATGTCAGAATTACTCGTCGTAATATGGTAAAATCATACTTGATAGATGGTAAAAGCATTAGTTCTAACCCCCAATACCAGGGGACAGCACAGAGAGCGATTTCACGTTTTGGGGAGAGTCGACCATCTCATTTTAGATGGTCTTTGGTGTAATCTAACTAGAAGAGTCTAGCTTTTTGTGTAAACAAAAAAACTGAAAATGTCTCCCCTCCAGCAGCTTAAGGGTTGATAACTAATACCCAGCAAACACAGGTCATTCACCCAATGTTGTTTCAATGTTGGGCCAGAGTCGAAGACGGTGGGCCAACATTGAAACAGCATTGTGTGAATACCCCGTGTTTGCTGGATAGTTAAGTGGACCAGTAACTGCGGGTATCAGCGGCCACTCGCCTACCACACTATGCCCAGCAAATACGACACATCAACCCAATGCCGGCTCAACGCTGGTCCACCGTCGCCGGCTCCTGCCATGCACCATTCACACTGGACAGTGCTTTTTGTTGGCGGCAATGTGTCCCAAGAGTACAAGCTGACACCGATTCAATGTCTGCTAAGTGTTGGGCCAGCGTCGCCGGTGCTGGGCAGTATCCATTCAGCCCTAGTCAGTACCTCATGCTGGCGGTACGAGCAGATGCTTCGAACCAAAGCTGGGTTAATGTTGGCCCGCCATCTGTGACACATTCAGCGCTGCGCCAAACACGACACGGAAAACCAATACTGTGCTAATGTTAGGTCAGCGTCGTTTGACATTTCTGAACACCAGTCCTCATGAACATGTCCAATATAACGTTTGAGGTCCCTAGGTTAAGTACTTTCGTGTTTAAAAAGTCTTCAGAAAAAAGACATTCACAATTATGTTTGTTGTCGGGAGCTCAAAGGGTTTTGGTTGGCATAATGTTGACCCAGTATCGCAGACAGTGGCCCAACATTATTTCACAATTGGGCCAATGTATTGTGTTACACAGGTAGTGGCCTTTTGGGGGATAAAGCGTCACCCCTGTGGCAGTCAGAGCAATCATCCAATTCTGTTTCAATGTTGGGCCAGCGTCGAATACGATTGACCATCATTGAACCAGCAATGGGCTGCGACGCTGGGTCAACATTGAACCGGTATTGGGTGGGTACGCCTACATTGTGTGTACGAGGTACATCGTATAGACGCTTACGGTGATGGTGGTGGAAGGAATAGGCCTACAAGTTGAATATGTACTTGTCTCCTTGGTTCTTTTAATAATTAGGCCAGCCTATGTCCTGGACATTTAGGATTCTGGCTCATGAGGAAAACCAAGACAGTTATGTTTACAAAATATTAAGCCAATTTTTTGTCTAAAGCTTTCAAACAGACAGGAGCCGGGCTACCGAATTCGGGAACTCCTTTTCTAGTTTGTGTTTATATTTCAGAAAGGGCGTTTATTGGACGTTTTTGGCAAGATGACCATAATTATTTTAGCGACTAAAGTAATCTATTTTTAAATCTTCAATATATGACTGATTCAACATGATAATTTATTACCTGGTAGCACTCGCACTAAATTATTGGATATATTGCCAAAATATTGTCAAATATAAAACGTAACGTTTTGGCAAATACCGTGTAGAGTAAAAAGATATTCATATTAGGCATAGTCAAAAAGAAGTGAACTAGCCGCGAAATAGCTGCGTCAAATCTCCTATCAGGATAAATTTAATTTTAACCCTTTAACCGCCGGTGCCGCATATATTCGGGTTTTCATTTTTTATTAGCACATTAAGTACCACCTTTCAAACATGTTAACGATAAAATATGTCATCAATCAGCAATACTTGAAAACGAGTTGACCTTCATTTTGTCAAATCTGAATAATTTTCACTCCATTGAAGTTGTGGATCGCGTCAGCGAGACACAACTTCAAGTGGGTGAAAATTCAGATTGAATAATTTGGCGGTTAAAGGGTTAATGAAATATTTGAAACACTTCTTGGTCCGCAAACGCTTTCAAGCGTTACTTTGCAAAAGATAGATATTTAGATTTCAAATTCACATACTTTGATTTAAATAAAGCATAACAGTTCTAATTTTCAGTATAAAATTGGCAAAAATACATAACTGGTAAAATGGATACAAATATTATTGTAGGGGAGCTTAACCTCAAAAAATGGTCGAATCGTTCACTTCATTGCAAAAATCTGAAATTTTTGTCACAGGCTAACATGACCTAGGCATTTCAGAATCTGCCGACAAACATATTTTGAAATTTGCCCCCTAGCGGCCATATTGGACAATTCAAAATGGCCGTCACATGAAAGCCTTGCGCAAGATAACTAAACATGACAGAATAACTTGTAACACCTCTATTCTGAGGTATTGGAGACCAAGGATCACAATTATGATGTCTTTTTCAATCTAAAATGAATAAATCCAGGTCATATGACGATATAAAATTGTTAATAATTTATATTTTCCGCAAATGTTAAAGCGCTCAAAAATTTTACGGTTTTAATTTTTTTTTCTGACATAGGTCATTTTTTTTTCGTTCTAAATATCAATAAAATAATTTTAAATGTGCACATGAATTGCAAACCAGTGAAACAAGAATATACACATGCCTTCAATGGAAGCAATGACTAAGATTACTGTCGTTATTATTAGGTCTTTCCAAATAACCAGATCACAAAGATTGTCATGATGTTTTTTTTCAATGGACAATTTACAAAGGCAATGCAATACAAAAAAAAGATAATATGTGGTACTTTATGGAAATTGAACTGTATAAAACGTATGTCATGGAATTAATACGAAATGATAAAACAAAGGGAAAACTAATTATATATCATAACTAGTCCAAGTAAAAGTAGATAATTTACTTTTCCAGGATGGCCGCCAAAATATTGTAAACGCCATTCCCCTGCATCATTTATCCGAGCGAGTTCAAAATTAAGATAGAGATGCCAGAGAGAGTAATGGGGATGCTATTAAATTTTAAAAAATCTTCCAAAATCTTTACAAAATATATACCTCAATTTCATGAAACAGATCAAATTAGCTCATAATGGCCCAGGAGTTGATGTCCAGAAGTCATCGAGTATGTTAGAGTGTGATGCAATAGTTATGTTGAAATTGCTTTAACAAAATGAATAATAATTAATAATTGTGATTGATTAATAATTAATAATTGTGTGGCATGATATGGCATATGTTTCAAGTGACAATTTAGTATAGTTTCTTATTGTTTTACATTTATTACGAAAAACTTAAATATTTGAGGCCAATAGATAAATATACATATACGCAACGTAGAGAGTGCAATGTACTTGGATGTTATGGACTTTTATTTGTGACAACTCTTCATTAAAAAATAACGAGAAATGGAATTGATTCATCTTTATTTGTCATCTGCGTTTCTAGGTTTGGAAATTTATAACACCTTGTGTGCCTAGAGTAAATACATAGCATATAATTAATGTAATTTAAACATGCTATGTATATTTACCATTACATTATATATTAATCTAAACTTAGCCATATAAATCTCTCATTAGCAGAAGGGAAGTTCCCAGATACCTTCAAAATTGCTCATGTTACACCACTATTAAAGAAACCTTCACTAGATCGAAATGAATTAAGCAATTTTAGACCTGTATCTGGATTAAATTTTGTTTCCAAATTGATTGAGAAAATCGTTGCTAGCCCAATAAAATATCACATGCAAAATTCAGGTATTTCGAATAACTTACAATCAGCATATAAATGTGGAAATTCCACCGAAACGGCCCTTTTGTATATTCAGTTCAATAATAACAGCTTTTGGTCTTGAGCACCACCTTTATGCTGATGATACACAAATATACACATCTTTCGTTGCAGAAGATATAGCACAGTCTGTAAATGTTGTACAAAATTGTATGCTGGCAATCCAGGTTTGGATGAATCAAAACATGCTGAAACTTAATCCTAGTAAGACAGAGTTCTTGATCATTGGTAATCTAACTCAACGTAAAAAAGTTGCTCATATTTTCCCAGTTGAACTGCTGAACCAAAATTTTGCCGAAATAGACTCCATATGAAACCTTGGTGTGGCTTTTGATCCAGCTTTTTCATTCAAGAAACATGTCTCGAATATTTGTAGATCAGCTTTCTACCATATTCGAGACCTTAGACGCATTCAAATTCATTTGAATAATGCTACTGCAATTTCTCTAGCCAATGCTCTAGTGAGCAGTCGCCTTGACTACTGTAATTCGTTGCTGCTTGGTTGTTCCGAAAAATATAAAACCAACTTGCAGCGTATACAGAATTGCCTTGCCCGAGTAGTGAAAGGTCAAGTAGGCTTTCAGAGTCTAGGCCCCTGCTCAAATCACTGCATTGGTTACCTATTAAATCACGTATCAAATTTAAGCTGAACTACTGACATATAAAGCACTATTCATGGGTACTCCCTCATATCTCAGTGATTTATTACATTTTGAGAAACACCAGCAAACACTGAGATCCGAAAGTACAAAGTTCTTACATCCTGGACCGCGGTCAAAAAGAAATTACGACCATTCATCGTTCGTGGTTGCCGCACCGCGCCTGTGGAATAAATTGCCTCTTGAAATACGTGAAGCAAAATCAGTCACTATCTTTCGGAAAAAAATAAGAACACACCTATTTACATTAGACCTACCACCTTAATCTGAGCATCCACCGACAGTCACATGATGTATTCCTTTTCCGACTATGGACCTCCCCACTGAATACTGATATTAGTCCACAGCGCCATTGAGTCTCAATATTGCTGAGAGATACTGGCGCTATAGAAGTCATTATATTATATTATATTATATTATATTATATTATATTATATTATATTATATTATATTATATTATATTATATTATATTATATTATATTATATTATATTATATTATATTATATTATATTATATTATATTATATTATATTATATTATATTATATTATATTATATTATATAAGAAAACGCCCCTTTGGCAAAATGTCGTGAATTCACACAATGCTTAAGGTTAATTTACATTTGCATTGTTCTTTGATAATACCAGCATGCAAAAGGTTCGGACATATTATAAGTATGCTTTATTTCCGGGCGTTAGAGTTATCAGTATTAGGATTTGCTCTGTGAAATTTATCCAGAAATATTAATCGATTCATCTCCTTATGTGTCACTCAAGAGAAAGGAATTGTATGACACTGTGTGCCCAGGGTAGATAAATAACACATATTATTCGCTAATTAAGCATGTCATGACTTGTGCAATTGCCAATTTATTTTCACGTTATTTTGAACTTATTTTGAATCTATCAAGGCTGGAGAGCGATCAAGACTGATCTCATCAGCAGGATTCCTAAGCAATGTGATAAATACATCAACAATCCTGTAAATAAAGTACAGTACCTTGTCAACTAGATACATGTCACGAAATTGTAATCGGCAGAGGTTTTAAGTATGGAGCACAATATTTGTATTTAAATTATTCACCAGAAAGAACTTAGTGAAAGTCGATGCTTGTTGTTGTACATTGTTGTATTCCAGCCAAGATAAAACAGACACCAGACTCGTGCTGCACACCCAACATGCATCTTTTAAATATCACAAATAATTTTACAGTTCCGCAATGGTGTGAGAAACAGATTAGGCCTACGCTACATTCATATTCATCAAATAGTCTCTGTGATCGGTCCCAATTATGCCAACTTTGCCATCTTTAAATACTTTAACAAGGTACACTAGTACAAGTGTTCTGTTTGGAATCGGAAAATCAGCTTATCGCAAGTTGGTTAAATGTACCAAAAAGTGTCTACCTCCAACATCGGACTGTTTGAGGCTGCGCATTCAGAGAGCTAATTACCAGTATTTTGTTTAGAAAAATAACTTCACAATGCAAACCTTACCTACGCATATTGGTCATAGTTAGAAAATATGTGTAACACAGGGGGAATTGCACCTCTTCTAATGACAAAGACGCAGCACCATCTACACCAGTGGAAATTTCCTCATGTAGATCTCAGAAATTGGCGTAGTCTACGAAAGCGTTTGTGCTCATTTAATATAAATGGAATCTCATGTACAGAGGCTTGCTCTTGTATGTCAGATGACAACAAGTTTAAAAACCCACATAAAGATTTACTGAATGACGCAGATGGTGGCGATGACGCTATGATGTGGAAGATGGAGATTGCTCAGAAATTTGAAAAAATAATATTATACTGTGACAATTGTGTTTACAAAATTATTATTTCATTGTTCATTACGTTTTGGCGGCCATTTTGAAAAAAAAAACATTTCCTTGGTATAATCACAAACAATAATATTCAGGAATGTTTTATTAGATTATAAGATTACATACCTTAAAAATTGATCAAATAGTGATACCACAATTTTAAAGTGTATCAGATCTAGAAATACCAGATGAAATTAACAAACTAATCCAAAGCCAATCGGGTCCAGTGCAACACTCGAGTTAACTGATTTGGGGTCAAAGTTTTTTTTATGACAACCGTGACGCATGGTTATTCCAGTCGCAGGTCTCTCTAAGTCGATTTTGAGCGTAACCGGATAAACAGTGAAAAGGTATTGTGTTATTACCTTTTGATGTCGGCCATCTTGAAAAAAAAAACTTTTCTTCGAATAATTTCAAAAATATTATAGAATAATTATTTATTAGACTTTATGCCTTACGAAAAAAAACTATTCCGAACACCTACGGGTTCAGTGCCACACTGAAAAAAACAGATTTGGCGTCAGAGGTTTTTTTTAATGACAACCGTGGCGCGTGGTTTTTTAATGAATCTTCGTCAAAAAACTACCAGATATTGCGCACAGTCTCGGGTCTCACCAAATCAATTTTGAAGGCAATCAGATAAACGGAGACAAATATATTGTGTTATTACGTTTTTTGGTGGCCATCTTGGAAAAATCACTTTCCTTGGAATTATCACAAAACCATTATACAGGAATTATTTATTAAACTATATACACTGTATACCTTGAAAAGTTGTTTAAAAATATATGTTAGTTTTTGAGTTATCATCTATCTAAAAATATTGACATATCACCCCTAGTACTTAAAAGGTGTTGTATATAATTTGTGATACCACAATCTAGTAGTACATCAGGTCTATAACTGCCCCACATATACCAACCTACCTCATGAAATCAACAAAATAAATGTGTGGTGGGGGGTAAACCAAAACCTTAAATAAGCCTCTTTTGAAAATTGGCTTCTGGACTACTATGGCTTTCATTATTCAGGATTCATTTATTTTGTCAAAAACATATATATATACAGTGATAACATAACAAAAACAAGGTTGACAAGGAGACCCTTGTTAAGACAAATGTATGTCGCTAGCACAAGGGCCACCCGCTATAATAATGAATATTCTTTTAAGCATGAAACAACGTTAATATAATTGCATTTTTTTTTAAATATATACATACAACATTGTATGTACACATCGCCACTACGGCACTCAAAGGTTCGTACCTGCCACTATTATACAGTAGCAGATATGACCTTACTGTACCTACGGGGAACACATGCAGCATCTTCACTCTGCCATGTGATTTGCGGCACTTGAGCTACGCTCTGCGTGTATTAAGACTGGACTGGTGCAGATGCACATGCAGTGACAATGACCAATAGTTCAGTAGGCAAAATGGGTTCCCATGCACCCTCTGGAGTAATTAACGAGACCTATTTTTTTAAACACCTAAACATGTCACGTTACCAATTTACGTTGTTCCCATTGCGGGAAAATGTCCCATGGGGTTTATATGGCGGCCATCTTGAATTTCGTCGGAAAAATCATAAACGCGTCGAAAATATTCTAACTTTTGATCTACATGTCACAGAATGATGTGCGACACCACTTTTCCAAGTATTTTGGGCATGCCGAAGCGTTTGAAAGCCCTATTTTTAACATCAGAATATGTTACATTATGTCAATTTTATTTGAAAAAAAGTCACGTGATGGCAGCAATTGTCATTCGGAGCCTAGCTGCTCTCCTTTGAAAATGACAATCGGAGTTGGGATTATGCTAGATAGATATACCATTACACATGTATCCTGATCTGGTAACAAGTGGTTGTCTGAGTGGTGTCCTACATGGAAAGGCTTACTCAAAAAGCCTGTTCTGCCTCAAGACAGTGTGTGAGGTTATGGAGCGATTGTTCTTAGAGCGGTTTATGGAAGAAGAAAGAGACCTCACAATCACTGATCCAGTGGCACTCCTCATTCTTGTCCAGTCTTGTGATTGTGAAAAGCTGGACACTGCAATCAAAGATCCCATGACTCTCAATATCATTCAGTACGAGAACAAGGTTCGCACAGGTCATCTGGGAAAAACTGCTGTCTACTGGCCATCATTCATTGATCATGCTCGGCTCATATTCATGCTGCTCTACTGTGTCAAGGTCAACGACTTCAAGCTCTTACATAAATGCAACAGTGGTAAATGGCAAACCTCTTCTTCGCATATGGTGGACAAAACTATGCTAGATAATCAATTATTGTATAGCTATTTATATTCAGTTATCTATACAAACATATTTGCTTCATGTATATTTACTTCATTTCGTTTCTTCCTACAGAGGTATGAATTATTTGTATCTATTTCATTTCAGGTATCTGACCTGGTTTGACATGCTCCTCAGAAACATTGAGCTCACCCACCCTGGAGCAGAGGATCTTCTAAGAAAGGGAGCTATTGCTGTGGCACGCTCATTCATCCTTGGTGCCCTTAGTGCTGTGGACAAAACAAGGGAAGAGACATTTATGAGATTTGCGAAGTCTCCTGGAGGGCTCAGTGGTCTCTACTACATGTTTCCAGCATATCAGCGATTCTGTCTAACAACATCTAAGCGTGCTCAATTCCTGGAAAAGATGTTGGGGCTCTTCCACCTTATCAATGACCCTGATTCTCCCGAAGCTGGACGATACAGAGAGTTTGAAACTGCAGAGATAAAGAAGAGTGAGACGGCTGTGCATCGAGCAATTGATTCAATACAGAGCTTCAGTAACCCCTTCACTATCCCAGACAAGGACAAGCTGTACTCATTGTCATCTGGTGCAGCTGCCTCTCCTGAAGTGGAGCGAAATGTGTTGCGAGCTGAAACTGTTGGAAAAACAGCCAAGCAAGATTTCATTGACAGCAGGTTCAAGGAATCTAACTTGAGTTTCTTTGACCCAGAGGCACAAGCTCTTGACAATGACGACGAGCAACAAAATGGCAAAACTCACATCTTCTCAAGCAAAGGTAATTAAAACACACATGACCCATTGCAATGGCAGTAGTGGTATTCTTGTCAATTTGTCAAACAATTCAAAATATTTATTTGGTTTGTTTATGTGTTACAGTTGATCCAGTACAAGGAACAGGGAGACCTTACATTCCAGCTTCTTGTGAAGTCACAACTCAGCGATGATCCAATAGATCTCTCGGAACTAATGTAGTTTTTATAAACTCCCGACCCACACTGCCTTGGTACACCAGACGGCTTCTTCACAAAAACAAACAAGGCCACCATGCTTCACTATCTGCTCACTGACCATACAGAGGAGGTGCCTTACCCAGCAGACGCGATCCATATTCAAGATGGAAATGCCCTAATCCACGCTCTCAAGGATCTATCACCTACCTTTTTAGGGCTCTGTCCGAAGATACTTCATCAGATGGTTTCAAAAGAAAACTTCGTTTTTTCGACTGATTCCTATTATGAGCACTCCATCAAAGCACACAAAAGGAAACGACGAGGAGTCACACAGCCACACCACCTCGATGGTCCTGCAACCAGGATACCTGCAAATATGAAGTTCTTCCTTCAGAACTATGTCAACAGAAAACAGCTCTTTGATCTTCTCTTAAGGTTGTGGAGCAGCAAGGAGGCGGCACGTAGGCTGCATAAATCCATAATTGGCTGTCCTTAGTGTCAATGGCGTGGCTCATGCTTTCATTGCTGAAGATGGAAACGTGTCAGTATCAGAGATCCACAATTTGCGCTCTAATCAGGTATGTGTCTTATTGTCATGTCATACCAGAAGAAACATAGTGATGTAATTATTCTATAATGATTCTACTTAATCTTGTATGTAGAGTATCTAAGACTGAACAATATATATTTTCAGGAGGAGACTGATACGCGCGTAGTGCTGCACCTGCAGTATGCAGAGTATTCTGGTTTCAAGGATACAGTTGTCCGTTCCCCAGATACTGACATATTCTTCATTCTCCTTCAGAATGCATCATCATTCAGGATTATCATTCATCTGGATACAGGCACAGGGAAGCACCATCAGCTCACTGATGTCACAGCACTAGCCAAGTCTCTACAGGTAGGTAGTGATTATGCAACAGCGCTGATGGGCCTATATGTATACACACGAGAGGATTGTAATAGTGCATTCAAAAGCAAGGGAAAAGTTGCCCCTCTTATTGAAGCTCCAGCAGTACCCAAGGTTTCAGAAGGTATTCCAGGATTTTTGATCAGCCTGGGATATCCGAGAGGAGTTGTACAGCACACTGGAGGAGTTTACCTGCCTAATGTATGGAAACACACATATCAAGACCATCAACGAACACCGGGTTCTCATGTTGAGGAAGATGGTGGGGGGAAGAGGATAAGCTGTCCTCAAAGTCCAAAGTGGATTTCTCCCGCCTTCCGCCATACAAGGATTGACTGTCTGCCCATATTGATAGAGTCAACTACAGGCTGTGTCATTTCAAGAAATCACATGTTCACTGTATGACTGCCAACGTCCACTTGATGGCCTTGGCTGTATCAAGAACAATGACTTTCTCGTGCCCCAGTGGTCACGTGTCCCTATACTTCCTCCGTCCATGGTGGACATCCTTGAGAAATCAGCTGTTGATGAGGAGATTGAGGAGCAGGAGGATGGACTAGAAGACTACGATGAACTGATGGCTTTCCTCGATGAGGACAATGAGTGATAACATGTAACAGATGGACACAGTCATGCCAGAATGAGAAACAAACTACAACGAAGAAAGACGGATTATTATTTCATAATTTATGTTGTAATTTTATCAATAAATCATTATTTGGTGAATAATGGATGGTTGCAACAATTTTCTTTACAGCAAATACTTGGGTCCACAAACCTTTCCAAGACATGTAATTAAAAATAATTATGTGAAATGTTGCGATACCAGACATCGTGCGACATATTTTTTTTCATTTTCTTACTAAAAGATATTAGAAACCCCTTTATATCATTTTCCAATGCTAAAAATAGTGCTTTCAAACGTTTTGGCATGCCCAAAATACTTGGAAAAGTGGTGTCACACATCTTTCTGTGACATATAGACCAAAAGTTAGAATATTTACGACGCGTTTATGAATTTTCCGACGAAATTCAAGATTGCCGCCAGATAAACCCCATGGGACATTTTCCCGCAATGGGAACAACCTGAATTGGTAACCTAACATGTTTAGGAGTTCTCGGTAATTATTCCAGAGGTCTCGTTAATTATTCCAGAGGGTGCATGGGAACCCGATTTTCCTACTCAACTACAAGCGATACATGTATCTCACCAAACACGACTCTACAGCACAGTGCCAGCAGAAAGATGGTTCAGCGTCTCAGACGGTGTACCAACATCCAACATCAGACGGTGTACCAACATCCAACAGCGAACAGAAGTGCCGCGTCCGCTGAGACAGCACAAGGGAAAGAGATTGAACATTTAGTAGATAGCAATTATAATAATATAATGCATAGCCTACCACAGCTCGACGTTTGGCAAATCACTCGATCAATCAGATAGGCCCTATTATTGTGTCTGCAAATATAACATTTTAATACTGTACAGGTAATACTGTAAAACTTTATCATTATATTTTTTTATAAATAAAACAAATCCATCTTCACTGTGTGATGAAAGTTTATCTAGTACGGACCTAGGACTTGTATTGCATAACACATGAATACAGTAGCGACAACATTGTTTGGCAAACTCGTGTTTTATTTGTGGAACTCTCAGGTTATTCTTCTTTCTAGTAACATAATTATGCGAGTTTCCGACAAATCCTAAAAGCATAGACCTGAAATAAAACAGTACATTATTATTTAATAAGCGGTATAAGAATTTAAATTGTTGTTTCTTGAGTATATCCTCAAGTATTAATGCATTTAATATTTTAAACAGAGGCTCAGTGTGCGAGTTATATTTACTACAGGTTATGGGTCGAATAACCCTCTTTTGCAATTTAAAAATGCGTTTACTGTTAAGACCCCATAAAAGTATCCCATAATGCAAGTGAGGTAAAATCTGACTATTATAAATAGTCTTTAAAATTGCTGGAGGTACAAAATGTTTTATTCTATTTTTAATGCCTATTACACTAGATATTTTATTTGAAATGTTATTAGTGTCTGCGTTCCAATTTACATGTTTATCTAATGTTAAACCAAGATAAGAAAACTGTTCTACATAGGTAATGGCAATATCTTCAATTTCTAATGAAGGAAAGTTTATCTTTCGCTGGGGAACATAAAAAATCATGTATTTAGATTTAGATTTTTTCATGGATATCTTGTCAAAAACGGCAGCGTGCATAGATTATTTTCCTGTCATCACATCGCATATAGTATGTCCAGCAAAAGGTATTTCTGAATAAGAATTCAGTTTTGTGCTTCTGTAGAACCGGATAATGTAACCAGACGCATAATGTAACCGGTTACATTATACGGCGCCGTATTATGTAACCGGTTACATTATACGGCGACTGTTTACATATTACGGTGGCAGCGTCAACGTATAATGTAACCATGGAAAAAGGTACCATACGACCGTATAATGTAACCAGTGTCGTATAATGTAACCAGGGATAATATTTTTTTCAAAAATGTACATGTTTCAGGGGGATTATACTATGGGAAGTTGTTAATGCTTATAAAATGCTTAAATTAAACTGAAAGACTGCTTATGTCGCCAAGCGGCGCGTTCGTCCGCCCTGTCGTCCGTCCGTTCGCCTGTTCGCTCATACGTCTGTGCTTTCACTCACTCGTTCCTTCGGCCATCCTCCGTCCGCTGGTCCGTCTGTCCGTAACAAATCGACGAGACATATGGAGGTTTAAATAATTTTCAGTGTTTTTATGGATAAAACATTAACATCATATCTACATGAATGTGCTTATATATTAACGACACAACATTAGATCAACGATGCTGGTTTAATGTAGCGTAGTAGGTAGTTGTTCAACATTACGCCAACATTGTTTTAATGTTTCGTGTTTACAGGGGGGTCCACCGTTGGAGCTTAGATTCCTATGGATGTTCAACGAAAATAAAAAGTCGGACTTCAAAGGAACGCATGAATGAGTGAATGAATGAATAAACTAAAAAATGTTGCAGTTTTTTTTAGGCTGGTTCTGTACTATTAAAAACATGTTAAATATACCGATCACACTGGAAACATGCATGGCATCAGAGCCGCTACGGTCTCGCACAACTAATGAATATTGTAATTGATAAAATCTACAAGTATTTTCTTCTTCTTTTTTCGGTGGCTTCAATAATGTCACGTGGCCAATACATACCTAATAACTTACATATAATTTTAAAGGTTTGAATTTCCTTTTTTTGAATCAATGATCCAGAATGACCTGATTTGTTTGATCCAGCGAAAGTCGGCCTGAAGCGCCATAGCATGTGGAGAATCCACATAAATACCATTCAATAGTTGTTTTTTGCATGTGAAAAAAATGTGATCTTTCAGACAAATAGAGAAAGAAAACTCCTCTTAACCGTTTCAGTGCGTACAAATACGTTCAGCTATCACCAATTGTGAATTATTTGGCCTAACAGGTCTAGTTTTTGATCGTTAGGATAATAATTTTCATTCATTTGAAGCTACCATTAGCGTCTCCAATGCCAGTTTCAAATGAATGAAACATATCAAAAATTCATTCAACACTTAAAGTTAAACAACCTTAGTTACTTAGATATATAGATCTATCTCGTCTCCATCGCTATTCATCACGACAGTAATAATAATATTTGTAATGGTCTATTTCGCTTTTTAAAATTATCGACCCTTCTTGTCGGACTATTTACCTGTCGGACTAACGGCCTGTCGGACTATCGACCTGTCGGACTAACGACCCAGACCCATCTGCGCAACGTTACTGAAATGTTACGGCAATAAATGACGAAAAACAAACAAGGAATGATAAAAATGAACAAATGATGGGAAAATGAACGGGCCAACCAGCGAGCGAAATAATGAGCAAACAGATGGATCAATTGACAGATGGACAAGCGAAAGAAAGAGTGGGCAAAATAATGCACGGATGAATGAATGAATGAATGAATGAATGAATGAATACAAAGTGGATGGATGAATTAATGAATGGGCCGCTGGACAGGAGGACGAACAAGCGAACACGCGAATGGGCGTGCGGACGGACAGACATACGGACATGCGAATAAACGAACGAACGAACGAACGAACGACGGAGCGTGCGTGCAAACTGACGGACGAAAGTACAAACGAACGAGCTAGCGAAGGGATGGACGGGCGAGCCAGCGTGTGTGCGGACTGACAAAAGTACGAACGAACGAGCGAACTACTCGACATTCCCTGCGCTTCATATTTTGATACAAAATTACAAATTGAACCGAAAAATTCAGTAACAGAAATCATTTTTTTTCAAACGAATAAGATTTATTCCTTTTGAGCTTCCTCTTGCCCCTATAGAACCACGAAGTGCAAAATTTAATAAAGCTACGTAGATACGTTCATGCATGCGTTCCTTACTTTCTTCATTTTTTAAATATTTATTTATGAATTTGTTCTTATATTCCTTCCTTTCTTTGTTCTTCCATTTCTTCATTTTTATCTTTATATATTTCTTTATTCTCGCCACTTTCCTGTCATAATAGCTTCTTTGTTGCATGACTTTTTGTCTTTATTTCTTCATTATTGTTTTCCTTTTTTTCTTCACTATTTATTTTCTTCGCTTATACCTTCCTTCCTTCATTTCTATATATTGACTTGGATAAATGAATGAATAAATACATGAATGAATGAATGAAGGAAGGAAGAAATAAATGAATGATTGTTGCTTTATATTAAATGCGGTCTGCGCTGATATGTTGACCTGCTCCAGAATACCCTCTGGAGGATGACCCTCCAAGCACAATTCGAGCCCTTACCATCTGAGATCGAGCACCCTTTCGGTCACGGGGGCTCCTCTCAATAATGAAATGTTTATAGAGCGGGGGACAACGTGACAGGCGCAGAGTTTAATTATCACACGACGGCGCTGTCCTGGTTTAATATTTTACTACCATATAAAAAAATGAGCCCTTTTATATCAAGACTGTTTTCCTCTCATGAAAATTACGGACAATAAAAGGAACGGTTACGTTATACGTTAAAGCTGGCTACAAATTACGTAGGTGGGCGGGGGCCCTAGGGTAGTGGTTAGCACCGCTGCCTTTCACGCCAGAGTCCGGGGTTCGGTTCCCGGTCTCGGCGGTTTGAAAGAAACAAAATTGTTTCTTCCCCATCCACGTGTGAAAGTTAGTATTGTGGGGAGCCTCCGTGACCGAGAGGTAGCGTGCTCGGCCTCAGACCGCCAGGGCTCGAATTTCGAATCCTGTGTCTGGAGAACAGTGTCATCTCAATCATCTCACCATCCTCAGGAGGTTCTGCTGGCCCAGTTTAGCCTATATGTGCACAAAGGTGGCCTAAAGCCCGATTCACTTCATTTTTATTACAAATTACGTTTTTCCCTCTGACCGTATAATGTAACCAGACTTATAATTTAACCGGTTACATTATACGTTTGGTTACATTATACGGTTCTACACTTCTTCAGTTTTTACACTTTTCTCATCAATGTTACAACATTCACGATATTACGCATATTAAAGTCAATAACTGAATAATGGCCGCAAGTCGGCCAATTTGAATTTGATGGAAAACTGTGAAAGATAACCAGACCATTACTATAAAACGAAATGTGTGGTTTCAGCTAGGGATATGCCCTCAAAAATGTCAACTTGATCAAATTATACAAATGGATGCGTTGCGATCATCATTGAATTTTTAATTTTTCGTTTTGATGTGTTTAAATAAACATTTGATAATAGTTACAATTATTATTAGCCGAGAAACAAGCATACTGAATGTTCCAGAAATATTATATTATGTTCATTGTAGGCGTGGGTAATATCGCCAAGTCAAAAAAATCGATAAAGTGATCTTTTTGCACCACCGTCAACATTTTTTCAGTTGATATAAGTCAGGTGTTCGGATTAGTTGTTGTAAATATATATTTCTATGCATTGAATTTAGGATGAAACAACATTTTTGTGAGTCTTGTTATTTATCACAATGATAATGAACGAGACTTATAATATTAACTATAAATATTTTCTTTAAAAATATTATACAGTATACATTTTTTTGAAAGAGCGTAGATTGTCAACACTGTTTTTATTATTTGGTAATTATGAAATAATTCAGTATCTTGTTACTTGTCCTTCACAGAAGACTTACAACAAGGAAACTATTTCCAGACTATAGAGAGCATTTTGATATTAAATCAATTATGCTGTTGTGTTCTGCGCATTTCTAAAATGTCAGAAATATATGTGAAATAATCATTGTGGCAATTTATATTGTTCAATTAGTAGTCAATCACTCACTCAGAATATGATCTACCGGTCCCTTTTAAATTTACTTTGACATTGGCTTTTACCCCCAACAACCCAAATATGCACACAATCAATAAATTGCTGCCTGAAATTGACTTGGACTTGGCATGCAGATTGAAAATATACGTTCCGCTCAATTCATTATGGAATATTTTTTAAAATATTACAGGTTGTCCGGACTAGTAATAATATATCAGCAGATGCGGGAACTGACATGTATTAAAAAAAATTCCACATTATTGTTTTCTGT